>APFE031270239.1:26738-90201 GCA_000404065.3 Pinus taeda | reverse complement strand
AAACGTTTAATTGTCTGAACTAGATATGGTTTAGGTTGCTTGTAAAAGTTTTGGATCAAAACCTTTAGCTATTTCAGCTTGTATTATGCAAATATGGTTTTTCATAGGCAAATTGCTGTCTTCTTTGTTTTGTTACATGATTTCTAAATTGTTTTGATTTTTGTGAAGGATTTTTTCATAGATGTGAAATCCAATGACAGGTAACTCTAATCTGATTATCAAAAAGAAATATTTTATTAAGATGTAATTTGATTAATGTGACCAATATAAAAGGAAGGGGAACAACTCTTACTACATTTAAAAAAAACTGTGTACCTATAGCAAAATAGATGGTTTATTATAGCAAATATAATTATTATGCATTTGGAGTATGCCCTAGATCGGTTTCTCTTTGCTTAAGGATAGAAAGAAACAGTTGACTGCCTAGGACCCGAGCATCTGGCAGATCCGGCCTGATGTTACATCAAGTAATTCCAAGTAGCGCATATTATTCGTAGATAATAACCAGTGATAACTGTTGCCAAAAAAACAAATATAATCATTAAATCTGAAACTTTTGATATTTCAGTTTTCCAACGATAGTTGCAATTATATTTTATATTTTCTAGCGTTGGCAAAACATTTTATGAAATAAGATAGGGTTCTAACTAATTAAGTTTGAAATGTTTTCAGATGCTTTTAGTTGAACAGGAACTTGTGAAAACCCTCCAGAGTGGAGTGGGCTTGGGAGATGCCCTGACATTGTCTAAAGGGCAGGAAGTTATCTGCTCAAAGCTTCCAGATCTCCTCAATCTGTTTTTTAAAGCAGACCAACTTCGGCTTCAAACATTGAAGGAAATATATAAATTGCTCACACCTACACAGGCTGCATTGTGCACCATTGTTGCCTGCGATTTTTTTGTTGCATTTAAAGCAGTAGGGGCTAAGTTCATGGCCAAAACTCTTTGACCAAATAACCTGCAGCTACGCACAAATGTTATACCCATAGCATTATCTCATTTGCTTTTAAGGTAGCGTAGCTGTAATTTTATATTGGATAAACGCCCTTGTAATTATTTTGGTTTCCTCAGTTGCTGCTATGTTAGTCTATATTACTCAATAGAATTGTCAGAATTATAATGAATCTTTTCATTTCATGATATGAAAGTGAAAGTGGATTGATATTGATAGATTATAATTGTATAATTATATTTTAAAGATATTAAGAAAAATAGTGAAATATTTTTAAAATAATTGTATTTTAATCTGTATTAAGAAATAGAGATTTTTAGCGTTGGGTTTTTTAACCTTATTAACGCAATAAGGTGAAAGTGAAGACGGTGGCATATTTCGTTTCTCATCTCAAAATGACACCTTAGGTCTCATTGATGAGCAGCCATAATTTATCCCTAACTTCATTCAAAATTATATGCGGTGACAATAAGATTTTAAATCGATACAATTTTGAATATAAGGTCTAATTTTATATTAATAAAATTTAATATAAAATTTTAGACACAAGGATTAATGTTATTTTAAGATTTGATTAGAATTAATTAATAAATAATTTTCAATAAATTAAAATCTTTGGTCATAAAAAGTAAATAGAGAATTAATTAGTAATTCTAAATATCTTCTTCATAAAAGAAAGAAATAGAAAATTAATTAATAAATATGATTAGAATTAATGGATTAAAAAGGAAATAGAGAATTAATTAATAACTCTAAACTATGATAAAAAAGTTAGAATAAAAAAAATTAGAATAAAAGAAATAGAGAACTAATTAGTAACTCTAAAAAAAATGATAAAAAAAGGAAATAGAGAATTAATTAATAACTCTAAACTATGATAAAAAAAAATTAGAATAAAAGAAATAGAGAATTAATTAGTAACTCTAAACTAGAAAACAAAAACACTATTTCTTTTTAGAAAAATAAGAAATAGAGAAATAATTAATAACTTTAAACTAGAAATGCTTAAGATCAAAACAAAAAAATAGGAAAATCAGAAATAGAGAATATTGATAACTCTAATAAACTGGAAATTACTACACATGGATACATTTAACCATGCATATATCTAACCATGCATGTAAACTAAAATATTAGAAATAGAGAATTAATTATTAACTCTAAAAAACTAGAAATTACTAACCATGCATACATCTAACCATGCATGTAGACTAAAATATTAGAAATAGAGAATTAATTACGCTGTAAGGTGTTTCCATTTGAAACGAACTCACCTAACTGCCACCGTGTACAGTTTTATTAAAACAATATTGGGCGTTAGATCACCACCGACTCCTCCTACTTAATCGTAAACCGACTCGGTATTCCTTTGCTTTTCAACTTCTTCAACCGTCCGAGTTCTTTTTTGTTACAAAAATAACAACTGGGACTATAGTAAGTGGTTTCTTGAGCAACATTGTGGGGTTTATCCTGCTATAATATTTGCTTCTTGTGTTTGAGATTTATAAGGTCAGTTCATGGTATAATATTTGCTACTGTTGTCTGAAGATTTGAGGGCGAACTAATCTTTGCAATAACCATATAATTGTTTTTTCATACGCAGCATAGCTTATAGCACGAGCAGTAAGAGATCCAGCAACATAACCACTAGAACCAATGCAAGCATAACTTCTGTTATAGCAGTTTCACGAAATAGTTTTGGTTTCTGATGTCACATAGACACTTTTTTTTGGTTCAACTATTCTGTAATGGTCCCCTGCATAAGGGGGTTGGGTTTTTATGTCAGGTCTCTGTATCATAGGGTTTGTTCTGCGACTGCCATACTTGTCATTAATGTTGTGTAATGGGTTTCTGCATATTCTGTTTCGAATCGATACTTCTGTAACATTGGGCTGGTTCTGCTATTTGAGCACTAAATGCATTCACATAAGGCACATGTCAATGCTCTCATACATGCAATTGGCCAATTAGTTACCTAATGGTAGATAGGTCGGTGCTGTTTTGTGTTTTAATTTAGGCTAGACCAGTGGTTTTTTTATAGTTGAGAGTAGGTTTAAATGTGCAAAGATTGGAATTGAAAATAAAATTATGTTCAATAGTTAAAACTATGTAATCATCTTTTATTCATCCAGAGGGCAACGGGGTTATTGGATGGTCCAGTGATATTGATAATGTTGACAATGGCTCCCTTAAATCAAATTCAACAACAAATTTCATTCACCGTTGTTCTCTGCATATTCGATTTTGAAATGGTCCAACACTGTCTTATTCTTTAATTCCTGGCTCCAGAAAATTCTCATGAATTCTCCAAACTTATATCCTTTGTACCAAGTTGGATGCTATTCATCAACTAGGGACGCTGCAGGGGCAATGAAGGCATCCTCCGAGGGGCCATAAAATGTAGGAATTGATATACGTGCAGCAGATGCATTCGTTACTGCTCGATGTTCCACACTTCTGAATCTACCATTGCTCACAATTTGACAAATTATTAGCATTAATAATAACATTGTCAAATTCCTATTGCTCACAACCTGATAAATTATTAGCATTAGCATTAACAATAACATTGTCAAATTTCAGGAGGAAATAATTAACAATAACATTGTCAAATTTAAGGAGGAAATAAAGTATTGGATCTGCTCTTGCTCTTGTTAAATACCTACAGTTGATCTCCCATATCAACAACGAAAGCGTTGGGTATGGGTTCTACAGCAACCCACTTTCCATTTCTGAGTACTTGCAGACCACTGGCCTCGCCTTGCATTAATAGTACTTGCAGACCACTGACCTCGCCTTGCATTAAAACAGTGATGCCACGTGCATCTGAATGGCTTGGTGTGCCAAGAGTAATATCCGGTTTCAGGCATGGAGGATAGTACATTATATCCATGAGTTGGGTGTGTTTTCCGAAGATTCTATCCAAGTAACTGGAATCGAGCCCTAGAGCTTCAGAAACGGCAGCCAACAACCTTAAAATCAACACTCTCACCTTCATAGCATAGTTGCCTGTCATCTCTATGTATAAAAGCATATGCAAGATAAGTACTTGTTGTTGTTGCAATATCGTTCCTCCAGAGTTTGGACTTCTTTTAGTTACCCTCTATTGAATCTGGCATGCTCGGTCTTCCACGGGCATTTCGAAGAATTCTTTGGAAATTTCCATCATGCTTTTCATGGTTCCTTCGGGTACGCCATGTTTCACTATCTGCACTCACTTAGATGAACTAGAAAATATGTGGCCATAAAAAAGAATAGAACATACCCCCAGATATGAAACTTGAACCAGTGACTAGATCTTATTAACACATCAGACTGACATTAAAAATATAGATTAAATAATCCTACAATTCTTAAAGTAATAGCCTCAAAAACTTCAGGAATAGAAAACTGATAAGAAATATTCTGGAATATCCATGGCAAGCTTAATT
This sequence comes from Pinus taeda, assembly GCA_000404065.3. Taxonomy (NCBI): domain Eukaryota; kingdom Viridiplantae; phylum Streptophyta; class Pinopsida; order Pinales; family Pinaceae; genus Pinus; species Pinus taeda. The sequence goes on along the minus strand of APFE031270239.1, from coordinate 85,819 downwards.
TGTAACATAGGGCCTTTTTGGTGTGCGTAGAGGATAATCCAGAGATATTAAAAGAAAAGCACTGGCAAGAGAAGGGGGATAAAGTATGATGTACCTGGAAAAATCCATCTTCCACTCACGCATGGTGGATTTCTTCAACTACCCTTGTTCTGTTGGGGCCATCCAGGTCCTGGAGATCCACCACCGGAATGCTCTCAGAGTAAGACACCTCAGACAGGTGGGGGCATTCACTGGGAGGCAGGATATATTTATCTTGAACTTGAAGATGATTTATTCCATTGGACAACAGCTTTTCGACAGCATTCATATCCTGGGTCAGGACATCTTCCATTGTAGACGGCATATTTCTTTCTCGAGTGCTGTAAAATTGGCAGTGGCACCTACCTATTGCTGTGAAAAACTAAGATTCGATTCGCACACTAGAAATAGGATATCGGATGATGGGCAAAAGAAGAGTGAACATTTAAGTGCGTGCATGTAGATCTCTGCAAATGAATTGAAAAGACATCCCCATGTTAAAGTTTTCAATATACACTATACAGTTTTACTACTATTTTTTACTCTCTTTCTTTTAATTTTCAAAATCGTAAGAGAGGATGAATTTCGTTTAATAAATAGCAAAAGAATTTAAAAGAAGAATTATAAATTCTGATTATGTCGTTCAAATTCACGGCAAGAGCCAATTGGCATCGTTTTCAATTTTATGAATGTGCTACGCATGGCTGTAGCGGTGCACAAGTTAGCCCAAGCAGTGAAGATTTCACAAGAGTTGCAGGCTTTGGAAGACAAGTCAGAGTGGAAAATGAGAATCCTTACAAGGTCTGGGCCATCCCCATAATGTACAAAGTTCAGAATTTTAGGCTATATTAGTGGTTTTGTTAGGGTTTTTGAGGGGTTTCGGTGGATTTTATTTTTGTTTATTTGCTTCTTTGGATTTCTTCAAAGACCATGTAATAATCCTGTTGATGGTAGAGCTATATGCTGGTAACTGTCCCTGGGCTTGGTATTTGATGTTCTGTAAACTTGTCTGCTTTTTTATCTGGATCTTTGTTGCTCTCGATGAGCTCTCTGTTCATCTCTGTAATTGCAATCTGAATATGCACTATACCATTTTACTATCTCATCGTTATCGTTTCTTCGGCAAGTGTTTTTAAAAATGACACGTTTCACGAAATAGTTTTGGTTTCTGATGTCACATAGACACTTTTTTTTGGTTCAACTATTCTGTAATGGTCCCCTGCATAAGGGGGTTGGGTTTTTATGTCAGGTCTCTGTATCGTAGGGTTTGTTCTGTGATTGCCATACTTGTCATTAATCTTGTGTAATGGGTTTCTGCATGTTCTGTTTCGAATCAATACTTTTGTAACATTGGACTAGTTCTACTATTTGAGCACTAAATGCCTTCACATAAGGCACATGTCAAAGCATGTCAATACTCTCGTACACGCAATTGGCCAATTAGTTGCCTAGCGGTAGATAGGTCGGTGTTGTTTTGTGTTCTAATTTAGGCTAGACCAGTGGTTTTTTGATGGTTGAGAGTAGGTTTAAATGTGCAAAGATTGGAATTGAAAATAAAATATGTTCAATAGTTAAAACTATGTAGTCATCTTTTATTCATCCAGAGGGAAACGGGGTTATTGGATGGTCCAGTGATAGTGATAATGTTGATAATGTCTCCCTTAAATCAAATTCAACAACAAATTTCATTCACCGTTGTTCTCTGTATATTCGATTTTGAAATGGTCCAACATTGTCTTATTCTTTAATTCCTGGCTCCTGAAAATTCTCATGAGTTCTCCAAACTTATATCCTTTGTACCGAGCCGGATGCTGTTCATCAACCAGGGATGTTGCAGGGGCAATGAAGGCATCCTCCGAGGGGTCATAAAACATAGGAATTGATATATGTGCAGTAGATGCATTCGTTACTCCTCGATGTTCCACACTTTTGAATCTACCATTGCTCACAACCTGACAAATTATTAGCATTAATAATAACATTGTCAAATTCCCATTGCTCACAACCTGATAAATTATTAGCATTAGCATTATCATTAACAATAACATTGTCAAATTTTCAGGAGGAAATAAAGTATTGGATCTGCTCTTGCTCTTGTTAAATACCTGCAGTTGAACTCCCATATTAACAACGAAAGCGTTGGGTATGGGTTCTACAGCAACTCACTTTCCATTTCTGAGTACTTGCAGACCACTGACCTCGCCTTGCATTAAAACAGTGATGCCACGCGCATATGAATGGCGTGGCATGCCAAGAGTAATATCTGGTTTCGGACATGGAGGATAGTAAATTATATCCATGAGTTGGGTGTGTTTTCTAAAGATTATGTCCAAGTAACTCGAATCAAGCCCTAGAGCTTTAGAAATGGCAGCCAACAGCCTTAAAATCAGAGCTCTCACCTTCATAGCGTAGTTGCCTGTGATCTCTCTATATAAAAGCATATGCAAGATAAGTACTTCTTCTTGTTGCAATATCGTTCCTCCAGAGATTGGACTTCTTTAATTTACCCTCTATTGAATCTGGCATGCTTGGTCGGTCTTCCACACGCATTTCGAAGAATTCTTTGGCAATTTCCATCATGCTTTTCATGGTTCCTTCTGGTACGCCATGTTTCACTATTTGCACTCACTTAGATCAACCAGAAGATATGTGGCCATAAAAAAGAATAGTTCATACCCTCAGATATGAAACTTGAAACAGTCACTAGATCTTATTAACACATCAGACTGACATTAAAAATATAGATTAAATAATCCTACAACTCTGAAAGTAATAGCCTCAAAAACTTCAGGAATAGAAAACTGATAAGAAATATTCTAGAATATCCATGGCAAGCTTAATTTGTAACATAAGGCCTTTTTGGTGTGCGTAGAGGATAATCCAGAGATATTAAAAGAAAAGCGCTGGCAAGAGAAGGGGGATCGAAGTATGATGTACTTGGAAAAATCCATCTTCCTCGCACGCATGGCGGATTTCTTCAACTACCCTTGTTCTGTTAGGGCCATCCAGGTCCTGGAGATCCACCACCGGAATGCTCTCAGAGTAAGACACCTCAGACAGGTGGGGGCGTTCACTGGGAGGCAGGATATATTTATCTTGAACTTGAAGATGATTTATTCCATTGGACAACAGCTTTTCTACAGCATTCACATCCTGGGTCAGGACATCTTCCATTGTAGACAGCATATTTCTTTCTCGAGTGCTGTAAAATTGGCAGTGGCACCTACCTATTGCTGTGCAAAACTAAGCTTCGATTCGCACACCAGAAATAGGATATCAGATGATGGGCAAAAGAAGAGTGAACATTTAAGTGCGTGCGTGTAGATCTCTACAAATGAATTGAAAAGACATCCCCATGTTAAAGTTTCCAATATACACTATACAATTTTACTACTATTTTTTACTCTCTTTCTTTTAATTTTCAGAATCGAAAGAGAGGATGAATTACATTTAATAAATGGCAAAAGAATTTAAAATAAGAATTATAAATTTTGGTTATGTTGTTCAAATTCACGGCAAGAGCCAATTGGCATCATTTTTGATTTTCTGAATGTGCTATGCATGGCTATAGCAGTGCACAAGTTAGCACAAGCAGTGAAGATTTCACAAGGGTTGCAGTCTTTGGAAGACAAGTCAGAGTGGAAAATGAGAATCCTTACAAAGTCTCGACCATCCCCATAATGTACAAAGTTCGGAATTTTAGGCTATATCAGTGGTTTTGTTAGGGTTTTTGAGGGGTTTTGGTGGATTTTATTTTTGTTTATTTTCTTCTTTGGATTTCTTCAAAGACCATGTAATAATCCTATTGATGGTAGAGCTATATGCTGGTAACTGTCCCTGGGCTTGGTATTTGATGTTCTGTAAACTAGTCAGCTTTTTGATCTGGATCTCTGTTGCTCTCAATGAGCTCTCTGTTGATCTCTTTAATTGCAATCTGAATATGCACTATACGGTTTTACTATCTCATCGTTATGGTTTCTTCCGTAAGTGTTTTTAAAAATGACACGTTTCACGAAATAGTTTTGGTTTCTGATGTCACATAGACACTTTTTTTTGGTTAAACTATTCTGTAATGGTCCCATGCATAAGGGGGTTGGGTTTTTATGTCAGGTCTGTGTATCATAGTGTTTGTTCTGCGACTGCCATACTTTTCATTAATGTTGTGTAATGGGTTTCTGCATGTTCTGTTTTGAATCGATACTTCTGTAACATTGCGCTGGTTCTGCTATTTGAGCACTAAATACGTTCACATAAGGCACATGTCAAAGCATGTCAATGCTCTCGTACACACAATTGGCCAATTATTTGCCTAACGGTAGATAGGTCGGTGCTGTTTTGTGTTCTAATTTAGGCTAGACCAGTGGTTTTTTGATGGTTGAGAGTAGGTTTAAATGTGCGAAGATTGGAATTGAAAATAAAATTATGTTCAATAGTTAAAACTATGTAATCATCTTTTATTCGTCCAGAGGGCAACGGGGTTATTGGATGGTCCAGTGATAGTGATAATGTTGATAATGGCTCCCTTAAATCAAATTCAACAACAAATTGCATTCACTGTTGTTCTCTGCATATTCGATTTTGAAATGGTCCAACACTGTCTTATTCTTTAATTCCTGGCTCCAGAAAATTCTCATGAATTCTCCAAACTTATATCCTTTGTACCGAGCCGGATGCTATTCATCAACCAGGGACGCTGCAGGGGCAATGAAGGCATCCTCTGAGGGGCCATAAAACGTAGGAATTGATATACGTGCAGCAGATGCATTCGTTACTGCTCGATGTTCCACACTTTTGAATCTACCATTGCTCACAACCTGACAAATTATTAGCATTAATAATAACATTGTCAAATTCCCATTGGTCACAACCTGATAAATTATTAGCATTAGCATTAGCATTAACAATAACATTGTCAAATTTTCAGGAGGAAATAAAGTATTGGATCTGCTCTTGCTCTTGTTAAATACCTGTAGTTGAGCTCCCATATTAACAACGAAAGTGTTGGGAATGGGTTCTACAGCAACCCACTTTCAATTTCTGAGTACTTGCAGACCACTGACCTCGACCTCACCTTGCATTAAAACAGTGATGCAATGCGCATCTGAATGGCGTGGTGTGCCAAGAGTAATATCCGGTTTCGAGCATGGAGGATAGTACATTATATCCATGAGTTGGGTCTGTTTTCCGAAGATTCTATCCAAGTAACTAGAATTGAGCCCTAGAGCTTCAGAAACGGTAGCCAACAGCCTTAACATCAGAGCTCTCACCTTCATAGCGTAGTTGCCTGCGATCTCTTTGTATAAAAGCTTATGCAAGATAAATATCGTTCCTCTAGAGTTTGGACTTCTTTTATTTACCCTCTATTGAATCTGGCATGCTCAGTCTTCCACGGTCATTTCGAAGAATTCTTTGGCAATTTCCATCATGCTTTTCATGGTTCCTTCTGGCACGCCATGGTTCACTATCTGCACGCACTTAGATCAACCAGAAGATATGTGGCCATAAAAAAGAATAGTACATACCCTCAGATATGAAACTTGAACCAGTCACTAGATTTTATTAACACATTAGACTGACATTAAAAATATAGGTTAAATAATCTTGCAACTCTGAAAGTAATAGCCTCAAAAACTTCAGGAATAGAAAAATGATAAGAAATATTCTAGAATATCCATGGCAAGCTTAATTTGTAACATAGGGCCTTTTTGGTGTGCGTGGAGGATAATCTAGAGATATTAAAAGAAAAGCACTGGCAAGAGAAGGGGGATCGGAGTATGATGTACCTGGAAAAAGCCATCTTCCTCGCAAGCATGGTGGATTTCTTCAACTATCCTTGTTTTGTTAGGGCCATCCAGGTCCTGGAGATCCACCACTGGAATGCTCTCAGAGTAAGACACCTCAGACAGGTGGGGGCGTTCACTGGGAGGCAAGATATATTTATCTTGAACTTGAAGATGATTTATTCCATTGGACAGCAGCTTTTTGACAGCATTCACATCCTGGGTCAGGACATCTTCTATTGTAGACGGCATATTTCTTTCTCGAGTGCTGTAAAATTGGCAGTGGAACCTACCTATTGCAGTGCAAAACTAAGCTTCGATTCACACACCAGAAATAGGATATTGGATGAATGGCAAAAGAAGAGTGAACATTTAAGTGCGTGCGTGCAGATCTCTGCAAATGAATTGAAAAGACATCCCCATGTTAAAGGTTTCAATATACACTATACAGTTTTACTACTATTTTTTACTCTCTTTCTTTTAATTTTCAGAATCGAAAGAGAGGATGAATAGTGTTTAATAAATAGCAAAAGAATTTAAAAGAAGAATTATAAATTCTGATTATGTCGTTCAAATTCATAGCAAGAGCCAATTGGCATCATTTTCAATTTTCTGAATGTGCTACGCATGGCTGTAGCGGTGCACAAGTTAGCCCAAGCAGTGAAGATTTCACAAGAGTTGCAGGCTTTGGAAGACAAGTGAGAGTGGAAAATGAGAATCCTTACAAGGTCTGGGCCATCCACATAATGTACAAAGTTCGTAATTTTAGGCTATATCAGTGGTTTTGTTAGGGTTTTTGAGGGGTTTCGGTGGATTTTATTTTTGTTATTTGCTTCTTTGGATTTCTTCAAAGACCATGTAATAATCCTATTGATGGTAGAGCTATACGCTGGTAACTGTCCCTGGGCTTGGTATTTGATGTTCTGTAAACTTGTCTGCTTTTTGATTTGGATCTCTGTTGTTCTCGATGAGCTCTTTGTTGATCTCTATAATTGCAATCTGAATATGCACTATACGGTTTTACTATCTCATCGTTATGGTTTCTTCCATAAGTGTTTTTAAAAATGACACATTTCACGAAATAGTTTTGGTTTCTGATGTCACATAGACGCTTTTGTTTGGTTCAACTATTCTGTAATGGTCCCCTGCATAAGGGGGTTGGGATTTTATGTCAAGTCTCTGTATCATAGGGTTTGTTCTGCGACTGCCATACTTGTCATTAATGTTGTGTAATGGGTTTCTGCATGTTCTGTTTCAAATCGATACTTCTGTAACATTGGGCTGGTTCTGTTGTTTGAGCACTAAATGTGTTCACATAAGGCACATGTCAAAGCATGTCAATGCTCTCGTACGTGCAATTTGCCAATTAGTTTCCTAACGGTAGATAGGTCGGTGTTGTTTTGTGTTGTAATTTAGGCTAGACTAGTGGTTTTTTGATGGTTGAGAGTAGGTTTAAATGTGCAAAGATTGGAATTTTAGGCTATCTAAGCGGTTTTGTGATTAGACCCATCTCCATTATCTCATGGCAACTCAAGCTCAAGCCTCAGCAAGCAACCATCAAGAGCGTTCTGAGTCTTTCTCCACCCCAGTTAAAATGCCACTCAGTTCTTGCTGCGTTAGCTCTTTTAAGTCATTTTGTTTCCTCTCCATTTTCAATTACAAGCCCACCTTCAATCGCATAACACACTCATACTCTGTCAGTCAATGTACACCCGATTCAATAACCCACAACTTCAACCCCTTTTAGATCACCTTCAAAAACCTGGGTATTTCTCAGTTGATATATGCATAGCACAAAAACAACATTCTCAAGGATGTGGGTAAGTAAACTCTGTCACTGGCATCCATGCTCTTGTTCACCTCTCTGATTTAGCAAGTCCAGTTGACACCATCTTTAGCAATTACCCAAATCCTGAACTCAGACTTTCAATCCAACATGGCCTCAAAAGAGCCAGAAGCATACAAAGATTAAGACCTTAAATTATTTACAAAATGTAGGCCACCATTATACCATTTAATGGGAGAATACCATTTAATGGGAGAATAATGAGTACCCATCAACATGATTACCATAGGTTTCTCCCATAAAATGGTTTTGGGGTCAATGTCAATAGTGAAAATATCATCTACATAATAATCAACATTTTTTATATCCACTTCTCGTGGGATTGAATTTGTAGAGCCACACTTGATTCTTCTCTACCTTCACTATGTTAAGACAATTTAAGTACATATAGGTTATAGTTTTAATGTTATAGTTAATGTGTTAGGTATTTAAGTTTATGTCTTGTAACATTTTAGGAGTTACAATGTGTTTATGATGAGAGTGTACTAGGGGTCATAACTTTTAGAATTCATTGTGTTAAAAATCATATTGCACTATGGTTTACTTAATAATAGAGTTATTCCCTTAAGGATTATAAGGTAATAAATGCCATTTTTTCTTAATGGTAATAGTGGTTAGAAGTTGCATTTTGGAAGGGTTTGCAATTCTCCAAGAGTGATCAAAGTATATTATGGTTTATATGGGATATGGGACATATAAGTATTTTGACTTTCATAATGGTTTTTGGTTAAGACACATATTGTATTTGATATTATAGTGACCATAGTGGTGAAAGGTTACATTAATAAAAGGAAAAAATTAGTGGGGCTAATATATACTGCAATATATATGAATATCTAATAATAAATTCATTATAAGTATTTTTATTCTTCATGAAAGTATTTTTTTTTGTTGTACTTGCGTTCTTCAATTTATGCCTTAGGCGTTTCCTTTGCAACATCTGGTGCAAATGCTAGTTTAAAAATTTAAAATTATTTTTTTGCCAAAATTTAGAACAATCATCCCAACAATATGGAAAAGTCTCCTCGTTAAACCAATGCGGAAGGGATGGTATGGTAACTCAAACGTACTCTTTCACGTGCAGATCATTCGTTTTAAATTCGGAGAGGTTGGTACCTATTGAATGTGCAAACAATGGTAAGTGAAATGCTATGCATGAACTATGGATGGAAAGGGATTCCGTTCGCCTGACTCGTCAGTCTCTACGTTTAGCGCTGATTTTGCTGTTCTTTGATGAATTAACTATGGGTTGATTTTCTATGTTCAAAGCAAATTATAATTTTTCTGTTTTAATAGGTCAAGAAAATGGGTAGTGTGGCTGATATTTTGAAAAGTATAATAGATTTGAAAATAAACTACCCAATTTAAAGAAAAAGTATTATGTTATATTTATTTATTGAAATATTTATTTTTTTTTGGGATTATTGAAATATTTTGTTTATATTAATTTCTAAAATTATCAATATACATTTATTTGGAGTTGTTTTTAATGTGATTTTTGGGACTTTCCATGCTGGAATTTGGTGGAAAAAATTGAGGTGAAATATTAATTTGTGTTATTTAAACTGATTTTTTGATCATATATATGGATTCAACACCTTGAAAAACCTCTAGGGCACTTCCATTGTGCAGGAGTTACCCATCAAGCTTGTGATTTCAATAAATTCCTGCGGAATTTTAGAGAAATTGGACACCAAAACCCCACCAAAAAAGCTTCCAAAAAGTCACATTAAAGACAATTCCCATTCATTTGAACTTTTGATCATCACTATGCAAATCTATTTTTGAATGGAAAATTTGAGAAAATGTTTGAACCTTAAAGATTTATTTTTTCTTAACACATGGTAAATCCATAAAGATGGAGCTATATTGATTTTTAATAATATTATTTATATTTATATAAATTTCATATGTCTATATGTAAAAATACTCTTATTCTTATTTTTATTAAAACTCTAATAATTGATGCAAGAACATCTTACCTCCGAATCAAAAATCATTTTGACTAAACCTAGAAGGTTCATTTACCAAGGAAGTTGGTTCCCTAAATTAGATTTAATTATTCATTTAAATTATATTTTCCTATGAAAAAATGTATATGAATGATGAATTTTGTAAAATGTATATGAATGATGAATATTGTAAATAGTGAGATCAAAAGTCATTTTAATTAGAATTAGAGGTTTTATTTATCAAGAGAATTAGTTCCGTAAATTAGATTTAATTATTCATTTAAATTATATTTTCCAATAATTTTTTTTATATAAATGATGAATATTGTAACTAGTGGAGAATTGCTTGAGAGAAAATGGGACTACTTTCGTCATTTGTGGTACAATGATATGCGTCTCTCATTCTATCTTACTCTTGGGTCATTTGTATCAAAAAGCTGCTAGCATAGAGTGTGCATAATTTAAATTATAGAATTTGCGGGGGGCGCTGGGCGGGGCGGGGGGCGGGAGCGGCGGGTTTCTTTGTCTTGCTTCGAGTGTGTGATTGTTTCTGATGGGAATTTTATTTATCTGGGTCATTTGTATCAAAAAGGTAAAATAGAGTGTGCATAATTAATTAATAGAATTTCCCGGGGGATTGTAGACTCATTTCTTTGTCTTGCTTCGAGTGTGTGAGTTTATGTGCGGAAATGGGAGAATTGCAAGTTGTGTAAGCGTTAATCAATAATACATATATCTATATATATGTCTTTGGTATTTTATTTTGAAATGTTTTATAAAAAAAATACAAAATAATTTGTTAATGTAAAGGAAAATAGTAACATAGATATTAAATTTTTATAAGTTATTAATTAAATTAAATATGAGTCAAATTTTTCACTTGGGGTGGTTCTGTGAATAATTTGTTTATGTGTGAGTTCAAGTGTTATAGAACATGTTTGTAACTACTAATGTTATTGTGGCATTTATGAAAATAGTTTGTATTTGGTATATAGTGGCAATATGAGTGTTTTTGAAATTTTCTCAATTTTAAAAGAAAGAAAAAATTAAAATATGATTCTCAAATATAAAGTTAAAATATGAATTATTATTTTAAATTTAATGTAAATGATCTCTTGTTTTATGTGTGTTCTTTTTATTTATTAATTATATATTTATTATTTACTTAAATATGATATCTTTATTATATTTTCCTTTCTTTAATTTTTTTTATAAATTTTATTAAAACAAAATTACAATATAATAAATTGAATTGAATAGATTTATTATTTTTATTTTTTTTAAAGTTGACATTATGTTTTATTATTGTTGTTTATTTAATTCTTTATGTTACAAAAGTTTATTCTTTAGCTGTAATCCATAACTTTGGAGTAGTCTGAGTAAGACCTAGAATTGAATCACAATTGTTCATCTTAGGAGTTCATTAAACAAGAAATAAATATAAAGAAACTAAATAGGAAACTGAAATAAACATACACAAGTAAACACAACGAATTTATGTGGTAAAACCTTGACAATATGTCAAGGAAACCTCCACGGGGCAAGGGATTGGAAATCTTTAGTAAATGAAAACGATTCTCCATGATACAACCTCTCAGGTATTCACCAATTAATGTGGTCTACTTCATTACATAAATTCTATTTGTTACAAATCTCGTTATAAAACTAACTAGCAGTAAAAATAAGATTTACCCATATTTACATCATTTACATGTTGCCACATTTCAACAATCTCAACCTTGACAACAATTTTCCTAATCCCTTGCCCATGCCCATTCATCATCTCTTCTGCAAGACAAGAGAAACCAAACACCATTGGAGCTTCTCTACTATAATTGGCTATGTGAATATGTGTGCACGATTCTCCTACATATGGAACTTCTTGAGAGTTACTTTTCCGTCATCGATCACATGTCTTAGTAAATGATACTTTACATCAATGTGCTTGGTCTTGCTGTGATAAGCTAGATTTGTAGCCAAATGAATAACACTCTGACTGTCACAGAATACATTCACTTTCTCTTGCGTGCTTCCAATCTCATCAAGTAGACCTTTTAACCAGATTGCTTCCTTACTGGCATCTGAAGAAGCTATATACTCTGCTTCGGTAGTGGACAAAGCAATTGTTTCTTGAAGCTTTGAAATCGAGCTAAGTGCTCCACCTGCAAGAATAAAGACATAACCTATAATAGATCTCCTTTTTTCCAAATCACCTGCATAATAAGCATCCCCATATCCACAGATTGATCCTTCACTACCGTTAAAATGATGCAATGGTCACTTGTGCCTCTTAAATACCGAAGCACCCATTTCACTTCTCACCAATGTTCTTCGCCTGGATTTGCCATGAACTTGCTAACAACTCCAATTGCATGTGAAATGTTAGGTCTTGTAGATATCATCGCATACATTAAGTTTCCTACACCATTTGCATATGGTAAATGCAACATATACTAATTTTCTTCATCAGTTCTAGGACTCAAAACCGAAGAAAGTTTAAAATGAGAAGCTAATGGAACATTAACAGGTTTCACACTATTCATATCTAACTTTTCAAGTACTCTTTCCACATACTTCTGCTGTGATAACCAAAACTTCCCATTTTTCCTGTCTCTGTGTATCTCCATGCCCAAGATATATTTTTCCACTACAAGATCCTTCATATCGAACATCCTAGAGAGTTGAGCATTTAACGTGTTGATCTCTTCCATGCTTTTTCTTACAATAAGCATATCGTCAACATACAAAACCATGATAATGAATATGCCACTGAAACTCTTGAAGTATACACAATGATCATACTCACTTCTAATAAAGTTCTAGCTCACCATGAAGAAGTCAAACTTCTTGTACCATTTCTTGGGAAACTACCTCAGGCCATACAATGATTTCCCGAGCTTGCAAACTAATCTTTTGTTGCGATCTTGTACAAAACCTTATGGTTGTTCCATAGAAATCTCTTCATTCAAATCACCATGTAGAAAGGTAGTTTTAACATCCAACATTTCAAACTCAAGATCAAGTAATGTAGTTAGTGCTAACACAGTATGAATAGAAACAAGTTTTACGACTCGTGAAACAATCTCATGAAAGTCAATAGCTTCAACCTGAGAATACCCTTTTGCAACCAACCTCACCTTATACCTCTTGATACTACCATCAACATTTCGCTTCAACTTGAAGATCCATTTGCATTGAACAACACTTCTCCCTTCAGGAATTTATACAAGATCCCAGGTTACGCTCTTGGCTAAGGAATCCATTTCTTCATCGACAACTTGTTTCCGCTTTTTTCTATCCATATCATCCACTGCTTCCTGATAAAAAGAAGGTTCCCCATCTTCAATAATCAATACAAAAGGTGAAGTTAAATATTCATACCTTTTGGGTGCTTTTCTTTTGCTTGTAGACCTTCATAGAGTGATTGGTTGCTGAACTAGTTATGGAACTTCAACAGTTTCCTTTGCATCTTCTTCACTTTTTTCTTCAGAAGTCTCTCCTTCCTTTCAACTTTTTGAAAAAGGTGTAGCCTCCAAGTGAATTTGTTGATATGACAATAACTGTTCCTATTCAACTTTTTCAACATCTGATTTTAAAAGAGTATCCATTAAATGTTATATCTCTACTAATGACTATATTCCGTGAAGAAGGATCCCACAACCTGTATCCTTTCATGACATAGTCATATCCAACAAAGACATAACATTTCGATTTTGGATCTGATTTTGAGCACTGGTTTTTAGGAATAAGAACATAGGCATCACAACCAAACATCCTTAAATGTGAGTAATCGCAAGACTGAACCGACCAAACTTCTTAAGGAATTTTACAATGTATTGCGAATGAAGGTGATCTACTAACTAAATAATAAGCAGTTGATACTGCTTCTGCCCACAACTCCTTTTGCAGGTTAGCATCACTGATCATGCTTTTGTCTCTTTCAATAAGAGTCTGATTCATACGTTCAACAACACCATTTTGTTGAGGAGCATAAACAACAGTTTTATGTCTAATAATCCCTTCATTCTTAAAGTATTGTTCAAATTCTAGAGAAGTAAATTCACCTCCATTGTCAATTCTTAGACACTTAATTGAGTTACCTATGTGCTTTTCCACCATAGCTTTAAATTGTTTAAAAACATTAAATACATCAACTTTCTTTTTCAACATATAGACCCAAACTTTTTGGGAGAAATCATCAATAAATGTTAAGAAATATAATGCACCTCCATACTATACAATAGGAGATGGTCCCCAGAGATCAAAATGAATATAGTCCAAAATTTCTTTACTATTATGACTTCTAGTTTTAAATCTTTGTTTACATTGTTTTCCATAAACACAATGTTTACAGAAATCCAACTTCAAGGATTTCAAATTAGGAAGCAATTTGTGGTTCATCAGTGTGTGAATACCTTTCTCGCTCATGTGACCCAATCATTGATGCCATAGGCAAGTGCCTTCTTTTTATTTCTCTGACACAATCATTCCCTCACTGAATTGAGTATATCCTTTGAGTCTGTAAATATTTCTAACCTTTTCTGCCTTCATAACAATCAGGGCACCTTTTGAGACTTTCAGCACTTCATTTTGACTTGTAAACTTGTAACCACCCGAGTCCAACACTCCCAAAGTAATCAAATTTTTCTTTAATTTAGGTACATGTCTAACATCAGTTAATGTTCTAAATGTATTATCATACATTTAAATTTTGATATTTCCCATCCCAACAGTCTGTCAGGTTACAAACATAAAGCTTCACCTACCATACTCAATTCAACAGATAAAGCTTCATAAATCATACCTAAATCAACTTGATTTGCCTATTTCTTTGGGTTTTTAGACTCCTTTCGTTTCTAACAGTATTTCTTGAGGTGTCCAATTTTGTTGCGGTACCAACATTTGGCTTCACACTTTTTCCCTTTGATTTTGACCCAAAAGATCCCCTTGCTTTCTTCCCTCTTTCCTTTGACCGACCTCTGGCTACCATGGCTTCTGATGTAGAGGTTTAAATACTGGATTTCTTCCTCACTTATTCAACTAACAGAGCTCCCACAACTGAATCAAATTCCAAAGACTCAGTTGTGCTCAGAGTGATAGAAGTTACGAAGTGGTTCCATGACTCAAGTAGAGAACACAACAAAGTGATAGCTTTGTCTTCTTTCTGAAATTTAACTTCCATATCTAACAATTGGAAAATAAGTGTATTAAAAACATTTACATGTTCTGTAATTTTTGTACCCTCCTTCATGTATAGTTTCCTTTTCATATAAATTTTGTTGGTTAAAGACTTGGTCATATACAACGTTTCCTATTTTCCCCACAAACTTGCAGCTGAAGTTTCTTCAACAATATTGAAGAGAACTTCATTTGCTAGGCATAACGTCATGGTATTGAGCTTGTGCATCTAAGTCCTCCATGTCGAAATATGTCATGCCAACATGTTTCTTCTTCACCTCATCTAATGCTTTGTGCAACCCTTGTTGCATCAACAAATCCCTAACTTTCAGTTTCCATAAAGCGAAATTATTTTTGCTGGTCAACTTCTCCACCTCAAACTTTGCATTCGTCATTTTTGTCATTTCTTTTTTACAAATCCTCCTACTATGGTTTCCTGGTTTCTCTTCTTTCTTAATTTCCAACTAGGGTTTTATTTCCCCACCTTTTAGTTAGCTAGGGTTTCAAAAACAAATTTTGATTTCTGGGTAAAACAAAAAAAAAAAATGGTTTTTTTCTTTAAACTTTCCATAACTAAAATCTATTCCAATATTTCTGTATCTATTTCAATTCAGAATTTCAGGATAAACTTCCAATTTCTTTTGTATTCTTTTTAACTCATAATTTCAGAAATAATTTTCATTTAAAAAAAAAAAGAATTTCCCTTTTCTGTTTTACTAGATTTTCTTTTACTGAAAAATCTGAGCTCTTTAAATCCACTTAACAAATCCCAAAAAACTAAATTCTTTATCTATTCGGCAAGAAACCAATTTCTTCTCTTTTAACAGTTCTAAAATATGAAATTTAAATGTATTTTTTTTAAACAAGAAAATTACCCGAACTGGGTTAGCAGCGGGCTTGTTTCTATGAACATTCGATAGATCTTACTGGCTATGTTGGCTTCTTTTCTTGCATCGATGACAACTTGGCATGGCTGTGTCAACTTCTCCCTCGAACCGTGGCACACAAGTTTTTCACGTCTTCTATACAAGTTTCATGGGGCCTTGGTTCTAAACTGAGGCTCACTTTCTCCAGCGATAGGGCCTTCCGTGACAGAGATGTGGCTCGAAAAATGGACATCGACGGTGGCAGATTATTAGTTTTCTCTTAGCCCATTGACTGGCGGATCTTCCTCTTCATCCACAATGGCAGACATGGTCTTGGCTATAGCATCAACGACTTCCTTTTAGGATCTTCACTTCAACGACTCTGTGCAGGGTTTTCCAAACAATGACCCCTTCTCTTCGTCGGTGGTCATGCTTCACGATAGTCTCGCAAGCTCTTTAAACTGAGGCTTTCTCCAACATCTCAATCCTCTCCAACGGTGGTGGCTCTAACACACCATGATTTTCGACCTGAGGCGTTTCCCTTTTCTCAACGTGATCCCGTCTTCACCTTGCTCTTATACCACTTGTTGGTCTCAAGAGTTCATTAAACAAGAAATAAATATAGAGAAACCGAATAAGACACTGAAATAAACATACACAAGTAAACACAACGAAGGTAAAACCTTCACAATGTCTCAAGCAAACCTCCAATGGGGCAAGGGTTTGGAAATATTTATTAATCAAAGACGATTCTCCATGATACAACCTCTCAGGCATTCACCATTAATATGGGCTACTCCATTACATAACTCCTATTCTTTACAAATCCCGTTATAAAAATAATTGGCAATAAAAATAAGATTTACCCATATTTACACCATTTACATGTTATCAGATTTCAACAACAGTGGCTCCCAAGATTTATCTCAATATCAAAATATTAAAATTTCAGCTGTGCCTATAAGAATTAGCTTATAGAAATTATTTTTCAAAATTTTAAACTTGTTCAACTTGTTGCCACACATGCTAACATGTCCAAAGAAAATAAAACCTAGTAAAATAGGAATTAAACTCACTAACTACCACTCAAATAATTGTACTTTAACTTTCCCAATACTAAATGAGAAAACACCTCTCAACACAATAAACATAATATCTCTATTAATTTATTATAATATAAAATATCATAACCATAACAATTTCATATTACACTTTATTTTACTTTATATTACCATTGACTAAGATATTTTTGGGTCGTTTTTCTTCTTTCCTACCTTATTTTTGTATTCTTTTGAATTATGAGTGTTTTCTTATTTGTCTGGATATGACGTATATTATGTTGTAGATTATTCATGTTCTGGAATTTGGTCGCATTAGCCTCATCTGGGCAACTTTATGTTGTTGAGGGATCGAACTTAACGTAGGATTCATGACCCAAGTCTTGTGTGTTAGATTTCCAATAAAGAAACCTTGGAACAGGTAAGTTTACCTAGCATTTTTATTTGTTGCGTTGTAAATCTTATCTATTAGTTATAGTTAGAAGCTTCTATTGCTCATATAAATTATGTTTATGTACAACATTTTTCATAAAGCAATGAAGTATTTTCTTCGTTCTTCAATTTTCCTGATGTCTTATGTAGAAGGTTTTTATATCTTGCAGTCTAATTCGTCGATGTTTTTACCCTTTTTACATGGTATGAAAGATATACTACAGGAAAATATTTTGTCATAATCATTGTATAATAAATCACTTCACCAGTGTCGCTCATCAATGTCGAGGGGCTAAAGAATATCGATTTCCTTAGTAACATGGATCCCTGTGTCATTATCCAGTTCCAAACTTAGAAATTGAAAAGTAGAGTTATGTTCAGTAAAGCAATCCCAAGTGGAATGAGCAATTTGTTTTCACTGTAACCGAGGGGGTTACATATCTCACCTTAAAAATAATGGACAATGATAGTGAAAATAGGGATGACTTTGTTGGGGAATAAGGGTTTCTGATCAAGGAAGTGATCAACAAAGGTCTCTTGTTGTTGTCACCACCACGAAGGCTATCCCTAATTCCTCGACCCAACAAGTCAAAGATTTCATATGCAGTGGCACACAATTATGCTCCAACGATGTCATTCCATTGCTTTCGAGGGTCAATGCCACTCATGACAATGAGGGCTCGTTTTTTTTTGAGATCTAGTTTTCTTGGCCCACTTTCTATTGTTGCTATAGATAAGGCTGGTTTTGGTCCATTGCTAAGGATTTATTGGGTTGCAAGCCCAGATCTTAGCTCACACAATATGGGAAACCCGTAGAATGTAGCAGATGTATAAGATAAAACCTCTATCCTAATCGATCTGGATTTGGTGAAGGGTTTTAAGGTTTGAATCGGGGGTTTGGGTGGGGGATTTTCATAATTTTATTAATGATATTAATGGGAAATATTTCCTTTTTTGGTTTTCAGGTTTGGATTATATCAAGCAACATAGAGAGAAATACTTAGGAACATAGAGAGAAATACTTAGGATATCCTGTAGATACACAACATCTCCTTCATGAAGGGAAGTCACTGTAGGATCATTTTCAGTTGCAGGGTTACAACATCTCAAGAAATTCTACAATTGGCTTGACTATAAGGTTGGGAGGGGGTACTTTGGGAGCTAGAAACCTAGGAGGCTATGTTTCCTATAAGGATGCAGTGTTGGGAAAAGGCTCTAATCCATTAGATTTACCACAATACAATCCTAGACCTTACATTGTTTAACCCAAATAACAAGTGTCAGCCATGGAGGTAAATATAACAAAGGTAAATCAATTTTTTTTTGCCATTCAATCTAGGGCATTGATTTGCATATTCAATGGGGTTGCCCAATCTTATGCTCTATATCAGTGATTTTTCACAACATGGACCAAAAATTGCGATGCTCTATATCAGTGATTTTTCACAACATGGACCAAAAATTGCGAGGTATACTTTTTCTTAGAAGGTTTCTTTTCAATACTTAGGAAGATGTTGAGAGAGCATTGAAAGAAGAGCCATAGTTTTGGGGAAATACATGGTTTTTCATTACCCCTTGGTTCCCAAATTTTAATGATGGACCTCAAAAAAAATGAGAAAGAAATAGACCTAAGTAAAGGTCTACGTGATTGTATCCAACTGAAACATAACTTTTGGTGGACCCAACTAAAACATAAAAATGTTTAGTGGACATTATTTTTTTTTTGGGAGTCCATAACTTATAATTGGGAGAGAACATAGTTCTAAGAGAATGTTTCCTCACAAATTATTAGCAAACATATTAAGTTAAACTGACAGAAAATAACCAGCATGCCATTAGACAGTGGATGCCCAAGGGTTGTATATGGCCACTATTGCATTTAAGAAAATACATTATCCAAAAATGGACATATACAACCCCTCTGCATTAACTACCCAATAATATCCCAATTATTTGTTACCAAGAGTCCGCTGATAGAATGGAGTGTTGAGATTACTATGATCTAAAAAAACGTGAATTTAAGTGAAACATAGTTCCCAATTGATAGGAAACGTGACTATGAAAGTTGTGTACAGAAGCGAGAGATCGTCGAGACAAAAATAGATTGTACCCTAAAAACAATGAGAAAAGCTATTATGTGCCTGGTTCATTGCATCTAATACCTGTCCATTCACAAAATGAAGCACTTGGTTTCCAAGTAGTTGGTAATGATTGAGATTGCACACATGAACCATGAGGATGACATCAATTAGACAGGTGACTGGAATAAAAGAAAAAGAGAGAGCATTCTCATATTCTTCCGGAGAGAGAAATAAGGTAACGCGTCTCAATCTATGCCTGCCAGAGAATGGGTTTTGCAGTAGAAAAATCTCGATGGGCAATAAAAGCATACAACCTAGAGAGTCTTTCATCTACCAGGTGTAGGATAATGAGTATGTCGGGGATAAGTCCAGTGACAAGCAGCAACCTAGAATCCTTTTTTAGGGTTTTTCTATTTGATTTTAATTTTTAAAAGTAAATTTTAACTATTTTATGTTTAGAGATGTTGTGATATAATTTTTAATAGTATTATTGTTTTTTAATAATATTTATATTATTAATAGTGTAAGTGATTTAAAATTGATGAGAAAAAATAAGTTTAAATGCATAAGATTTAGATTATAATTTTTTAGGAGAGAAGCTTATTTTATAATTTAGAATGATAATGAGGGGATGTGTAATTTCATTTGTACTTAACTTGGAGTTGATATCTATCTTTAAAAAAATTATCTTGAAATATGAGAAAATATTATGACTTATAATAAAAATATAAATGATTGTACATATTTGGTGAGTTTTAACTAAAAACATTATAAAACATTAATAATTGCATTTCATTGTGATCACTTGATTTATTGATATTTCATTCATATAAACATGAATATAATAAATCTATTTTCTTATAAATATTCAATATAAATTTTATTAAAACGTTTGAATATGTATGTTTGTGCGTTAATGTTTACTTAATAAACTATTTAAATATCAAAGAAAAAAGTAAGTAAAACTTAATAAGAGGAAAATGTGTAACTCATTGAATTTTTAATATAAAATAATAATAATACTAATAATAAATTATTCAAAAATACAATTTAAACAATGAAATATTATACATGGTCTATATAGAGAGAGAGAAAACCATTATAGGTGTATCTTAATCACATATTTATCAAGCCTTAAAAATGATTAAACCTCTTGACGTGTAATTTTACATTCTGAAAAGTGGTTTTCATATAATAAGATTTGATCCCTTTAAGATCTTGGTAGATTTGTGGTTAAGATGGATCTATATTGGTTTTTTAAATGCTAGGAAAACTCATCATAATTCATTTGTTAAAGTGGCAGTGGGGATAACTATCAATGGTTGTTATAGAAATGTAAGTTAACTCATCACTCTTATTCAAAGAAAGCCACACCTTGTGGAATTACTTATTGATAGTCCATAAAGAGAAAGACAACAAAAAATAACTTTAAATCATACTCCATGCCCATTTAACCTATAACTATTGTTATTCTCTTTATAATTTAAACCATTCTCTTTATAATTTAAACCATCGTAGCCATATAAATTAAATCTCTCTTAAACACCAATAGGTATCAATACATAATAAACATCAAAAACACTAACTTCATGATATATGAGTTATTCAATCCATAATAAGTATTAAAACCCCTCATTCATGATACATATATGTTGATAAAATTAATTTTTTTTATAAAATAACTCTATTTTCATATTTATTATTATTAATTATAACAAAATATATATAAATTAAGCATGTTACACATTAAAAAGACATGTTACAATATTCTTAATACCATGGGCCACAACTTGATTTATTAATTAAAAATTTTAAAATTATTTTTTTCATTATTTAGTATAATGAAGTGTGGAGATACTTAATATGTTAAGAAGATTTGTTACAATAACATAACATAGGTTATCAATATTTTGTAGCCAAAAAATCATAATTCACTCCATATGACACTTGTTCATATGACATTTTTCTAATTAAAAAGGTAAAAATACCATAAATACTTTGAAGATAAATTTTAACCATTGATTTGTGTATACTACTAAGAAATTTCTAGAATATTTATGAAAATTAAATCCCTATCATCTACCTAATAATTGTTGATATTTGAATTAAAATTCTATCTACACTACAAAATTAAGTTTTATTTTGTTTTTTTTTTAAAAGTCGCGAAAAAACCAATTTCATTTACACTACGAAAATTAAAATTATTTTTATTCTTTTGAAATTTCACACAATTTTATCATTGACATTGATTGATTACATCTAATACACTGCAAACAAAAATGAGGCATTGTGTCTTTTGTATAATTTATAATTTAAACATAATTGATAAGTAATTAGCATAAAACTTTGGATCTATCAAAAGCTAGGACGGGTCAAATCTCTTAAGGTTTTATATATATATATGTTGGAGCAAATATAAATAATTTAAATTTATTTAAATAATTTAAATTTTTCTTATCTTTCATTAAAAATTAAATATATTTTATATATCACTTACCATCGAAATAAAAATTTAAACATTATTTTTATTTCTGTTTTATTGTTTCATTGAATACAATACTATATTGATTGTAACTATAAATATATTTTTATCCCTGTTTGTAACACCCTCACATTCTGAAGTAAATTTTAGATTTACTACTAATACTGTTATTACTGTTAGTTGCGAGTAAAAGGAGGAAAACAATTTTATGAAAAACAATAGTGAATTTTATTATGTGTTAATTCTAAAATGATGTTAAGAAGTGGAATAAGGATGAAGACTCATTCACTAATCAAAACTTCCGAAAGACACTTGGGAAGTTATTCCTTTCATTTTAGGCATGGAGATAAAATATCTCCTGAGGGACAAGAAGGGGTTAGCCACTAGAAGGAGGCAAAAACGCTGAGTAAAGAGATAAGGAATGTGAATGCTACTAGAGTGTTGTCCTAAGTCAGTTCTAGGCCAGTGGAAACTCTCCAATCAGATGAAAATCTAAGTGTTTCAAGCTGGAATGGAGGGGATCCTGAGGTCTGAGAACTTAACCTTTAGAGGTTAATATCCAATTGTGTTGGAAAGTGAGTTTTAGGGTGGGGGACCTAGACATAATTTTCAATTCCATTGGAAGGGAGGCATGTTCTCATCCTGATTACACTTTCCTAACTAGCTGAAGAATTCATTGATAAGTATAGCGTTTTAGTCTCCAAAGTATTTTGTGACTATATACTTCTGTTATTTAATGTATAGTCATTACAGGAATTAAATTTTGTTGTGGTAACTGTTTCTGTTGCTTAATTGCTTAAAGATTCAAGTGGGGGTTTTGACTAAAGTTAGAAGAATTTTTTGGGAGCCTCTTAGATTCCATGTTGTAAGGCTTCTTCTTGTACATCAAATATCTAAACAGAGCCATACTTTCAATGGAGGGACAAACCATCTTCGACCAAGATGATAAGATAGGGAGTATTTCCTTTGATCTTTAGGTTGTAGGTTATGAATTGCTTTTGAATCATCTTAATATTTCTCCAAGACTCTCTCAAAATACCACAACCCCAAACTTCACATCTGTATAAGACAACAGGGGTGACGAGAGTCTCAAAGAGGAACATATTTTTACTCCAAATGCAAAGATCGACTGGTTTACAATTGTTTTCAAGCTCATAATAAGCTATCCAACCTCTAATAATCCTTTTCTCGATGATATAATTCCATTTGAGTTGATGAGGAAAGTCAATACCCATATATTTATAAGAAGAAACCCGCTCTAAGAAATTGTTATTATGAATGAAACTACCATGGGCGATCTTTTTGGATTTAATGGTCATGAATTTAATCTTGTCGGTATTAACTATCATACCCATATTGGAGCAGTAGATATGAAGAGTCTTAGGCTATTTGTCTAGGTCATCATGGATTTTTGCAAGAAGAATGATATCATCAACATAAAGGAGAAGAGTAATGGTTACACCCGCAAGCTCGGTGCCCTTGCATCTTGCAGTTTCCCACGCTCCTCTAGCTTATTGATGTAAATGCCAAAAAGAGTAGGGGATAGGGGATAGGGGACACCCTTGCTTAAATCCAATATTGCATTTAATGTCTTTAGACCACCCTTCGTTGGTCTTAATCTTGGCAGTTACAACCTCGTAGAGGCGGATCACCACAATCCTTGGTTCAAGAGGAACCATGATCTCTTCAAATCTCTCCCAAAGATTTTTGTGAGGAACTATGTTGAAAGGTTTTCTAAAGTCCACAAAACAACAAAAGAGATCGGTTTTACTGTTGCAACATTATTCTGCAATGATCCTGAGAGTGACATGATGGTTGATAGTTGAGTGATGTCTCCTAAAACCATCTTGCCCTTTAAATTTTTTACCCTGGCTTTCAAGCCAAAGGCTAGGCTTCTTTTCCAAAATGAGCTCATATAGCTTGGCTAGGATGTGGCTAATCATAATGGTCCTGTAGTTAGAGGGAACACTTTTGTCCCCATTTTTAATTATAGGCACAATAAGGCTTTGCGTCCAAGGATGAGGGAAGCCATGCTTTACAGCCAAATTGAGAAGCCTGTGGATATGAGGAATGAGGATAGATATTCTCATTTTAAAGATCTCACCTTGGTATCCTTCAATATATTTAACTTTCCCATTAGCGAGCTTATTAATCCCAGACTCAAAGTTTTCCAGAAAAAATACATCCTCCTTAACAAGGGTGTTTAAGGTGGTGCCCATAACGTCCGGAGAGTCATACAACTTCTTAATATAGTTGTCCCAGTTTTCTAAGGGGATAGAATGTTTATCTTTAGTTTTACAAACAAGCACATTCTACCAAAACTTTATGGGCGCGACTTTTAGAAAGGTGGAGAAGATGTTCTTGCCTTTTATTAATATATGTATTAAGAAAGTGAAAAATATTTAAATTTTTAATTATTATATAACATTTAGATTTATAAAATATGGGGTGGGTGAAAATAAAATGATTAAATAATTTATTTATAAATATAATGAAATACTATTCACATTTTAAATAAATAGATATATCTTAAGTACATTTACAAGTTTTTAGAGGATCAAACTCCTGAATGTAAACTCTTTTTATCTAGTGAAAAAATTATTTTTCTATAGCATGGTATGATCCAAAGGGACCTAGGTATAATATATATATGTAATTGAAGAGAATATTTTACTTTATAATTCAGCGTCCTCCATATAAAATGTTAAAACATCGCACTCATATTTTCTCATAATTATTATTTTATTATAATATTTTCTAAAATTCTATCAAATCCATACGAAGCATTAAAGAATAACAATCTCATTTATACATTATTAGGAGAAAACTATAAGGAACAAAATCTTTTACTCAACGTGTGTATTAATATTTACTTGATAACCCATTTCCCTTTCTTTGTACTAATATTTTAAATATTCTATATCAACTCCATATTAAAAATGAAATAAATTACACATCTCCCTAGTTAAAAGTGGAAATATAAGACATTTTTTAATTTAAACTATGTTATTTGATATGGACATTGAAATATTTTATAAAAAATTTACTCATCTCCATATTAAGTAGTGAAGAAATTACATTTCTCCTTCATACTAAAAGTAAATTATTATTTTTACTTTACATTACTTTATATCTCTATATAAAGTTATGTAAAATTAACGTGCAAATTGAACTATATCAATTATAGCCTACATTAATTTTTTTGTTATAGGAAAGATGATGTCACCTAAACTTACATTTAAAACTAGTAAAATAGTACATCACATTAACAAATTAAAAATAATAATAACAAACAAATTTAATGTCCGCCATAATTAAAATACTTCAATTTGCACTTTTAATTTAATGTATTATTTTACTATTTTTAAATATAATGTTAGGTGACAACATCTTTCCCATACTTGGTTGTAGAGTCTCTCTTAGCAATTATTATGAATAACTAATCGTTTAAGAAGATATTAAACATACAAATGATGGAATGATGACAAAAACACAAGCATTTTTTTTGGGAAATAAGGAATTTAAACAATTTTAATAGAGTTGTCTTTAGTGGGACTTTTTTGGACTTTCCCCGAGGGAAAAATTTGAGGTGAAATAACTGTTCTTTTTAATATATATATGGATTCATCACTATGAAAAACCCCTAGGGCACTTGGATTGTGCTGTGGTTAACCATAAAACTTGTGATTTCAATAAATTCCTATCAGATTTTAGGAAAATTAGACCAGAAAACTCACCAGAAAAACTTCCAAAAAGTTGCACTAAAGACAACTCGAATTCTAACAGCATGGTCAAAGTAATAAATAAATAAAACCGTTTTTTAAGATATTTTTTTAGGTCAATTTTGCTCAAAATTTGGTAGATATTTTTAAGAATAATAAATTTAAGTTGTGTATAAATAAAGTTTTTTTTTGGATTAATTTTGCTCAAAATTTGGTAGATATTTTTAAGAATAATAAGTTTAAGTTGTTTAATATGTAAAGTTCTTATATCTCAAATTAAAAGGTGTGAAGTTAATTTTAAACTATAAAAAAATTACAAAATTGCTCAAAATTATATTGCGATTTTCCTTAAAACACACTTTGTCTATTAATTAAACTATGCCAATTTTAATTAAAATTTTGTATATATAAAAAAATTAAATCAATAACATCAATAGTAACCAATTTAATTTAAAAAAAATAGATAATATTAGTTTTAAACAAATTGGTAAAATAAAAAAAAAGAAATAAACACAAAGCATATTAAGTATCACCATTGTCAACCTGCATGAGTGACTTGAAAAATAGAGTAATTTAATTGTTGGATCCTTGCCCTTTCCTCTTAGCCGCTCCCCCGCCGCCTTTTTCTTTCCTTTTTAGTTCTCGTTTGTTTTACTTTCTGGTTTTATTCCCTTTTCTTTTGGATTATTTGAATTCATCTAATTTCCCTTTTCTATTTGATTCATTGTTTTTCCTTTCTTACTTTGGTACTTATTACCTTTCTTTATTCATATTATTAATAGTTTTATTTTTCATAAGAGGATAATAAAACTTCCTTTATTTTTATTTATTAGTTAATTATTTTACTTCTTAAATAATTGATTATACATGATATATAAAAAAATGACTGAAAAAACATAAGCGATATATAATTTACCAAATTTTTTCTTATAAATAATTAATTGATTAATTGATACAAATATGTTCATTCCTGATTTATACCATAATGACTTAGGAAACTTATTCATCAAAATATAAATAGATATAATTAAAATTTAATTAAAATACAAGCAAAAAAATATTAATTAAAAAACATATAAACTAATTAAATAATTAAACAATAAACTTTTATCCTATCTTATCCCATAATCCTTCATATAAGAGTATTATTATAAATTGATTTTATTTAAATTAAAAGATGAAAAGACATATTTGGTTAAGTATATATTTATATAAATAATATTGGTAGATAAGTTAACTAATTAATTTATTTAGATAATAAACACTTATTTATCCATAGTAATATAAGTTTATTAAGTTTTAAATTAAAGAAGTTAGATGGTTTCAAGTCCTTTATTTAAGTTTATTATTAGCCGTCTCATTTAGTTCCATATAGATTTAAATTAAAATAAATCCAACAAATTAACTAATTAATAAAATTTCCCCTCATTCTAGGTCTAGACAATTGTATTTGTAGTCCAGTCAATAATAAACATTTCCTTTGGTCAAAAGTAGTTGTTTCTAGTTGTTGGAATGAGCAGTGTCTCTATGAATTATGATGTGATTATTACCAGAAACATGTCTCAAAAAATTTATTTGTGATTAACCGGTATTCATAAAAAGCCTTTGAAATGGACAAATAAACGTGTAGTACATGTTAACCTAACTCAATTTTATGGTTATTCCAAAAGATGTTTGACCAATTTTAATAGAATACTTCAAAATTTAAGGCCTAAAAAATTGAATATGCTATTTGTAATTTGAAAGAATTCTACTAAATTCATAATTTGGAAAAGACATAGACACTTGAATGAGCATAGTTTTTTTGGAAACAAAGTAATTAAGTGGAAAAAGATATTGATATTTGCAAAATATTTCAAAATTTAAATCACAGAGACTTAATGAGTATTGTTGTTTTTCAACAAAGTAATCATGAAGTGGAAAAATATTTTTTATTAGTAAAGTATTTTGATTTATATTTCAAAAAATATAATTGTTATATTTAATTAATTAATTAATTATGTTTGCTTGGGGTAGTTTAATTGGCAATGGTCTTGGAAATGAAGTCTCACCGAAGTGGAAGTCTTGAGTTAAAATATTGTGCTATCATCGAACAGGAATTCTTGGGTTCAAATCTTGTGCCATCCCCCCTAGATTGGGGTGAGAAGTTGGATATGATGGAAATGTAGTTCTACCAAGCTTACAAAAAATAATAGTAATTAATTATAAGTTATTTGTAAAATAAAATATAATTATTTACTAGGAAAATTATATAAATGTCTGTAAAATTTTAGGGTAGATAAGTATGATGGGTATTTTTTTAATGCACTTTTTCAAGTCATTATTTTGTATTGTTATCTTCATCCCAAACATCTCAATATCATAGGAGACTATATTATCATTATTAGACAATTGCAACTACAATTTGTAAAATCCTTGAAATATTGCAACTGTTATTTGTTCTGTAAAACATACAAGATTTCTCAACTCAAATTATTTGGAAAGGAAACAATGAATAGAAACATGATCACACATAGAACACAACAATTTATCTGCGGAACCCAACTCAGAAAATCCCCTCTTGCTTGTATTATCAACTGAGCAATCTAATATATTACAAAGAATTTTCTTGAAACTTGAATCCCTCATAATATTGATCAAATCTTCACAGAAACTTTCCAACACCTAGCGAAATGAACTTGCAAGGAAGATCTTATTTCCTTGCGCAATTCAGCCCCTAAAAATAGGAATTTCTCCTATTTCCTTGCACAACTCCTAATAGAAATTCACCTACTCAATTCTCAAGCCTGTACATAAAACTTGTTTTACAATAATGATTACAATTGTGCCTTCCTCCAATCTCAATAGGAAATTCAAATTTCATGATCTACTAGGGCTAATTTTAGTAGTTGCAACTAGTTAACTGAGAGTAAGTTGAGTTAACAGAATTTCAACTACCCAAATTAACTCATAACTATCTCTATTCCAAAACTAGAGCTCAGTTAATTAATTAACACTAGAGATAACTCAACTAGTTAGCTAATTTTAGATATCAACTGGTCCACAACTCACTGAAATCCATATAACTTGAATTAACTAACAATAAACTAGTGAAAGGTCACATCACACATGTTAACTGACAGTTAACTCAAACTTCTATGAGACTAAATTCGAATTTTCTTCTTTGACTAAGGCACAAGTCAAAAGAAGCCCTTCCTTGCTACAATTTTAACACTCTCTCTTAGCGAAGAAGGGATTCTCGACAACCCCAATCCTGCCGCTGTGGAACTTGAACTTTCCCCTTGATAGGGCCTTGGTCAAAATGTCTGCATCCTGCTCCTTTATAGGAATGTACTATAGCATCAAAATCCTCCTCTGCACACAATCTCTAAGATGATGGTACCTGATGTCTATATGCTTATACATATCATGAAACACTAGATTCTCAAAGAGTTTTATGCAACTCTGATTATCACAATAGATCAATGTACGATCCAACCCGTGACTGAAGAGTCCTACCAGGATCTTTCTCATCCAAATATCCTCGCATGTTGCTTGATTAGAAGTCATATACTCATCCTCTACTGAACTGAGTGCAAGTCATATCTACTTCTTATTGTACCAAGAAACTGCAGTTGACCTAATACGGACCTAAAGTGCTCTAATCATATCAGGGAATCCCTACCCAATATGTATCTGTGAAGCCTTGAAGCCTCACTCCATCAGTCTGTTTGTACCACAATCCAGAGTCTATTGTGCCTTTGAGGTATCTCAAAACACGTTTTGTTTCTTTCTAGTGGACCTTGGAACGAACCACCATAAACTGACTCAACTGGTTCACAACAAAACAAATATCACGCCTTGTGTTCACTAAGTACATGAAGGACCCAATAATATGTCTATAGATTGTACCATCTACTGCATCTGCTATGAAGGAATCCTCCTTCCTCTAGTTGGTAGCTAGAGGAGTAGCCATGGGTTTGCAATCCTGCATGTGGCATCTATGAAGGATCTCAGAGGTATACTTCCTATATCAAACAAATATCTCTCCATCACCTTACCAAACCTCCAATCCAAGGAAATAGTGCATTAACCCCATATCATTCCTTTCAAACTCTCTTGCAAGGTCCTCCCTTCAATATTAGATCAAATTGTCATCTCCTGTTAGAATCCAATCACTCATTGTAACACCCTTGCATTGTATGTAACATTCTGTTGACCTAAGCTAAGAAAATCTAGGTCTGATGTCTAACAATGAAAGTAAATACTTTATTATTGAATAAATAAAGATAATTTACTCACTTAGAAAACGAGACACTAAGAGATGAGATTCTTTCCAAATGAAATCCCATTGTGTTAAGAAATTTACCCAAGAACATAAATAATTACTGAGAGGAATAAATATGAAATTAACCAGCAATAACCATAAACACATAAATACACATGTTTATCCGGGAAGACCCCAAATCCGGGGAAAAACCCAATCATAATGAAATTTCATTATCCTTGGCCAAAAACCTGGCCAATCCGGCCAAGTGAGCCTTCACCGCTCACCTCCAGGCCATGCATTACAATGAAGTCCTTCCAGCCTTTTATAGGCTCCATTACATATAATACCACGGGCAGAATACCATGGGTGCACAATACCATGTGCCCCAAAACCATCACTATTTAACCTCGTCAACTTTTGACTCTATCCTGAGTCAAGTTTACCTTACAATTTCCCCCCTTAAACTTGACTTGGGGTTCCTTGACTAACTCCAGCCAAACCTGCTAAGTGAGACAATCCCGCTCACTCTAGCTCTTACCCCCCTCAAAGTTTTTACTCGGGGTATTGTTAACCTGACATCCCCCCTATCACCTAGGTCTAACCCAGACTTTACCGGTGATCACCGAGGGGTACACATGCCTTACCAGGTCTTACAGTAATATGCCCATTTACATGCAATAATTTTGACTTCATTAATTTAATTTTATTTTTATTGCTGCTGCTATTCTGACCCATCCTCTCTCAATATGATTTGCTCATTTTATCATCATCATCCCTGAAAAATCAGTGCTCCCACAGTCCACAGATCCAGGGTTGGCCACGATCGCATTCATATTGGCTCCTCAACCTGACCATAATGCACTGGGAATCATCAACCTCGATACTGGAATTTGCAAATCCGCACACACCTGCTTAGGGAATCTAGTCCCCAAGCATGCACCAAGTCATTCTGTATCATCTTCCAAATGTATTTCCGCGCACCCCTCGAGAACACTGGTGCCATGATCTCCACGAACTCCGTCTTGTGGATATCCACGTCAGGTTTCTGCTTCGTCAATGTCCACGTCATACTACTATTCAGATCTAGCACTGGCTGCGATATCTGCGGCCCATGCCTTTTCACGACCTTCAACTTGGCTTCCTCGGCTTGTTTCATCCACAAGGGACGAGTAGCAACTAAAGCTCGCTCCATCCTATCCTTTATCAAAATTCTGAATCTGTTCAGAGAGACCTAGGTCCAGCAGTCATAACCTGTCGTACCCAGGTCCAGGTTACACTAACGAGACCTGCCGAAGGTAGAGTGAATTTTTGCCGAAAAACAAATACTTCAGTGTGTTACATAAACACCGATACCTATAAAAACAACATTCCGTCATGCTCTTAACAATTTTTTTTTTGGTGTGTGTATTCCTCTTTCCTAGATTTCCAGATCCTCTCCTCAAAACTATATTCTGCTCAGAGAACGTCGCCTAATCTGGTCAGCAAACCCTGAAAAGAAAAACCTTTAGCCTTGAGATGTCGATAAACAATGGGCGAAACCCTCGTCAAAATATATGAAATCCGAAACTACAGAACCCCCATTTCAAACCCTAGGAAGTTCAAAGCTCTCATCAGCGGAATAGAAAATCAAATCAGGTCTACAGATCGATCTCCACATCCTCACCCTCCGTTTTCTTCATATATATATATCCCAGATCTATAAAAGGCTGCATTGATCTCATCGGGCACTATAAACCCCTAGCATCAAAGAATCCCTTTGAAGCCAATATCTGGCTCTGATACCAATTGTTAAGAAATTTACCCAAGAACACAAATTAATTACTGAGAGGAATAAATATAAAATTAACCAGCAATAACCATAAACACATAAATACACATGTTTATCCGGGAAGACCCCAAATCCGGGGAAAAACCCAATCATAATGAAATTTCATTATCCTTGGCCAAAAACCTGGCCAATCCGGCCAAGTGAGCCTTCACCGCTCACCTCCAGTCCATGCATTACAATGAAGTCCTTCCAGCCTTTTATAGGCTCCATTACATATAATACCACGGGCAGAATACCATGGGTGCACAATACCATGTGCCCCAAAACCATCACTATTTAACCTCGTCAACTTTTGACTCTATCCTGAGTCAAGTTTACCTAACACATTGGTGAATGTGAATGGATAATTCTTTCATGATAGGACTTCTAGATCAAATTCTAGATAAGCTTAATGGATGGGAGATAAATATCCATTAATTTAATTAGTTGGAGAAATATGCTAAATTTAAGAAAAACATAAAAGCCTTGTGGGAGAGAAAGGAAAGATTTTATGAGGAAAAATCTCACGGGAGAGAAAGTTGAGCTTTTCTAGGAAAAACCTAGGCAAATGGATAAAAAGATCCAAAAAAGCGGGACGTCGCTAAAGGCAACCATATCATGAAAGAGGGTATTAAATACCCATTGAAGAGATCAACAAGAGGCAGTTGATCTATGGCAATAACTCTTAGCTCGGGGGTGAACTGGAAGAATTCTGTTTTAGGTTGGGTGGCGATGCTTGATTTTCCAAGTGATATTTTGTCAGTTTCTTTGGTTTGATTCAATTGCATGGGATGTTTTGAATGTTGGCTCCTTACTCTTTATGCTATCAAATCTTTAAGTGTATGAGTGTAATTGCATGTGTTATATTTGTTATAAGATGATTATTTACTCAAGTTAAAGATAGTAAGTGGGGGCATAGTAGGTGGTTGTTAATATGGGGTCAAGGAGGTATGTGAAAAATGGTATCGGAGCTCTAAGTTCAAATATTGAGGCCTAAGGGTCACCCAACATATGTAAGATATGAATGAGTTGTAGGTCCTAGACTAGGTCCTACACAAATAAGAGGTTTTAATTAATGGTTCAGTTATAAATTTCTATAAGAAAAATATTCCAGAATTCATAAAGGTTGAAATTAAATCTTAAAATGATTTATTAGAGGAGCACTTTGAAGCAATAACATATAATATTATATTGATTACTTGAAATCAAAGGTAATTGTTCACTGAGGTTGTTTGAAATTATGGATTTTGAAATAGCACAAGGTTGATATTTACTTTAGGGAGTCCAAGTGAACAAATAGACACCCTTAAAATACAAAACAAGAAAAAATATGAAAATGTTGCATTATCTATCTTCTATCCTAGATGTCGAAATAAACATGCATTAAGAGAGTGTCCCTTAGACTCAAAGGCTATAGAAACTTTTGTCATATGTGTAGATAATCATAATACTAAGGAATTTCCTTCTTTACCAGGTCTCAAGGCTGTATTTAATGAGGAAGGAATACCAGAATAGGTAGACCCTCTGTACTTTATAGCCTCTGTATATACATAGGTTTCATATAATATTTTGTATATGCGCCTCTACTGTATATAGCCTCTGTATATACATATTATACTCTATTATCACTTCTCAAGGATTTCAATTTCTGTCTAATCTCCTTTTCAACTAATGCTTTGAATTCAACAAATTTTGAGAAAACTTCATCCTTCTTCTGCTGAAGAAGATCCAACATTTTCTTGAAAAGTTATCAACAAAAATTACATAATACATGTGTTTTGTTGTAGACGCTATAGAAAATGGTCCACATACATCAAAGTGGATTCGCTTTGAGACTGCTCCAACTCTATTATCTTGGCCCTAGAAGGTGGATTTGACATATTTACCCAATGTGCATCCATTGCATACATAATGCTGCTCAATGGTACATTTCGAGAGACCGGTTGTAATATATTGCATGATTTTTCAGGCCCTATGGTGTGATTGTCCCATGTGCCCATGCCAAAAATCTCCAACATTTGGACTTTCACATTTTCTGCCTTGCTACTTAGTACAGCACAAGCTTCCACCTCAAGTTTGTAGATATTCTTCACTCTAGCTCCAATTTGTTTCATCTTCCCAGTAGCTACATGTCTCAGAAAGGCTTTCCCTTTACTAAAAAAAAAATATCATATTCAACATCAACAACATCATAAATGGTAGATGCACATATACAGAAGTTATGCATATATAGAAGATGCATAGATATTTTGTATATGCACAACTTCTGTATATGTATATATCTTCTGTATATGCGCATATATTCTGTATATTTGCAACTTCTATGTATGTGCATATATTTTGTATATGCATAACTTTCATATATGCACATATACAAAAGTTGCACATAAATAGAAATTGTGTGAAACTTTCATAATATGCATATATTGCAGCCTCCATATATGCACAACTTTCGTATATGCACATATCTTTTGTATATGTACATAAATTCTATACATGTGTAAATTTTGTATATGTGCACAACTTCCGTATATGTTCATATTTTCCATATATGCACATCTATTTTATATGTGAAACTTCCAAATATGAATATATACGAAAGACATGGAGATATACGAAAGATGTGCATATGCCGAAGTAGATGCACATATATAGATGTTGTGCATTATTGGAAGATGTGCATATACATAATTTATGTACAACTTCAATCACTGTATATGTGTAACCTTCATATATGTGCAATTGACTTCCAAACAGGGTTTTGAACAGACTTCAGAGCAGAGGCTGACCAAGATTTCAGAGCAAGGTTCAGAGCATGACTCATAGAAAAGTTCATAGAAAAGCCCAAAAATGAGTCCTAAAAAGGAAACTAAAAGGGAATTCGAAAAGACCTCAAAAGAGAAGGAAGTGGAAGATATTTCCATTAAAGTATACACAGAGGAGAATCCCTTTGAAAAACCTACTAGATGAGGTGTGGCAATAGTTTGACCGACAACTCAAAGGATGGAAAGGGGAGAAAAATGTTGAAACACAATGTTAGGTCCTATTGATGCCTCAAAAATAGTTGCATCAACATCGGGGAAAACCACCCGGTTCAGACCTTAAATCAACTCTTTTTCCGTTTGGTGTGGTGGCTCTGACTGAACATAATGGGACCAATTTTCCAATGATATAAGTGGGATGGATAAGTGATCGATTTATAGTATCTAATGGGAATGATAAATGATCTATTCTAAAATACACCAATATAAAAGTAACTAATCTACCCTGGGAATTCTTTCTCCTAGTGCAATTTTTGATGGTTCTTATTGACAAGTAAACATATAGATGACTTACTCATTAATAAAAATGTTCATTCATATGATAATTTCTTTGTTCAAGTAGTTGAACAAAGTAATAATTAAAATGTTATCACACTAATCATTATATATTATTGACACACATATATATGAAAGATAACAACTCTTAAACATTCAATAGTGATAAGTCAAATAATTGTTGTAAGAACGTATACATATATCAATAATAGCAAAATAAATACATGTTGATTCACATAAAAGCATGAAGCATAAACATAGATAGTAGTACCATAGGAATTTGAGTCTCCGATATGAATCGCATTCAAATCCTTCCTTTTAACTTGGGAATAATTTCACAAGAAGCAATAGTGCATGTCACATAAAAGCATTCTTTATCAAAACTCATAATTCAGGTCCAATTTTATAAAAATAAATATATTAGAAGCACAGTAGTGCAACCTCTGGTTCAAGTCCTAATACAAAAATTTGAGGACCCTTTCTAAAAACATGAAAGGGTCTATAAAGAATACTTAAAATAACAAACTATGAAAGAAATATGCTATACGTTGGTATAACCAAATAAAAAAAATGTGAAAATCATCTTACAATAGGCATGCTACAGTCGGTCAAAAATGGTTCACTGTATTGGTTGATCATCTTGTGATCAGAGCTGACAAATGGTGAGCATCAACTGAAGTTCTGGTGGATGACTCATGCGTGAGTGTAACTGAGTGATGTATGTGGCATCATTAAGCTCGGGAATGATGTGGCTTATCACATCGGTGAGGCATTTCATTGTTGTCCTTTTACTATATGGTTTGATAAGGAAAAACCAAAAGGTTTCCCATGTTAAATTTTGAATACCTGTGATCAATTTTTCTCTCTGCTCCAACTCTTGTTTCCACATCTGTTCTAATGCTTTTACTGGTAGAAGTTTTCCTGGAGAATACTCTGTTATTAAATTTGATAAATAAAGACTGCTATTAATTAATTCAACCAGGTTTCTTGTTGTCGATCTGCATCATGATGTTGCTCTTTCAGCCTTCATTAGTTGAGATTGCCATTCATTAAATAGAATTTCTTTATGCAATTCCTAGATTTGTGGTAGATTAGTAGCTTTTCCCTCTTTAGATTCTTGCCAAGAGAGAAAATTTGTTAATCTTTCATCTGCTCTTTCCAAGTCCAGTCTCACATTTACTGATTCGTCAACCATGGATGATGAAATTTCACACAGAGGAAGAATTAGTGAGATATTATGACATAGTAGGCTTAACTTCCTAGACAACGCCCTCATAATTTCTAGAGCCTCAGATCTGTTCTCCCACTTGGGGATATTCTTTGAATTGTTCTATCTGAATTGTCAGTTGAGCGATTTGTTATTCCTTCAATTTTCTCAGTTGTTAATTTAATAACTACAAATTCTTGGGATAACTCCCGCTGCTTATGAATTGCTTACTCATCAATCCTTTGCTTTTCTTTGAGCAATTGCTCATTTAACTGGTCATTTAGCTGCTTCTGAACTACTAATTTTTGTTCCAGCTGTTCTATCTTCTGTTGTTTCTCCTATGCCTGTGCTTCTAGCAAATGGATTGCTTAGTCTTTTTCTTTTAGTAAATTACTAACCTCCGATGCTTTATCCATTGTGGCCACTGTGTATGCTCCAACATACTGAGAAAGTTTGGTGAGATCTTCAAAAGGATTAACTTCCTCTCTCCGTACCACATTCATCATCTCCATTTGTGAAGTCAAAAGAGGAGAGTGATCAATTTTCCTCTTTTTCCTTTGTCTTTTGATTATAGCCCTATGCTTAGGGTTGTAGAAGACATCTAATGGCGGTATCTCTTCTATGTGTAAAACAATCTCATCAGAGGGATTTTCAGGGATTATTTCTAAGTCTTTATGGATCATGGATGTGCCACTTGTTCCTTCAGTCGGAACTATGTTGATTACAGATTTTTGAGCAATGGTCACCTCAGGTGTACTGAATCCTTAAATGCTCTTACTATTACTAATAATGGAATCAAATTGCTGCCATTCCTTGATTAGTTTAGGATCAACATAAATGTTTGAATCAAGGGGTCCGCTATCTATTTCTTGTCTCTACTCCTGCTCTGGCAACTTTTCCTTTTCGGGAACCTTCTCCACTACAAGAGTAGTCTCGACAGCTTTCTATTTACTTTGACTCTGTGGCTGAGCTGTTGGGGTTGTAGCTAATAAATCCAAAGGCAGAGTTTGCAATCTCTGGGCTCTAAGCCTATTGAATTTTTCTAGTCCCTCTTCTCCATATTTGGTACTAACCAATCCTTTAACCTATTAAAATAGTTCAGCTGAAGAAAACAAATCAGGAAAGTCATCTTCTTCATGATCAAATCTGGTGAGTTTAGCTTGAGAAGTAACATTATAGGCAACCTTCCTTGGGTCATATTGCCTATTTGGAATGGTGGCAAGATTTAGCATCTGAATCTTCTCTGCCTCTTTCTCTACATGTTTATAATCATGTAAGATAAAAAAACCACACCAAAGGGGGAATGTAGGCCACATATGTTTCTTGGAATCCCTTAGGGTTTTTTACATTCCTTCAACCATTATCTGATATGCTAACTCTTGGGCTAACAGTTTATCAGGAACATATAGAGGAAGAACATGAGGTTTGGTAAGATTACCAAAAAGCCTTACATAAGTGAATTTCTCCTCTCCAAACTAGCTACCAACTACTGTTAGGTTAATTGCTGCTTCCTGAGATATCCTAGGGGCAAGCTTATTAAAGATAGAATAGTATATAGGTAGGACAAAACCATTACAAATTTTGTACAAGTGATTCTTATAGTGGGCCTTCCACAACTATTTGTGATAGATATGAATAAGATTAGGATCTTGGTAAGTCCACTTCCACCCGAGAACGGGGTATTCAGAATTAAAACAAATGATATCAAGAATATATGCGTTGTAGTAAAAAGGAGGAATGTTTCGGGAAGTTGCATACATTTTCCTCCTGAATTCTAGTATCTCAGTGGCTATTCTATCAACTAGAATGTTTGCCCAATGCATAACATAACCCTGAATCACAGCTTCCATTAATGGGACCATATCTATAGTAAATTTTGTAGAATCACGTTGTCCCCATAGTCTACACATTGTAGCGCCAGCATAACAATAAGGAGAGGCTAATGAGTCAAAAAAATATTTACCCAATGACCTGTGCTTATGTTTATTCAGGAAATGCGTCCAGTGTCTGATCGGGTCTGATTCTAAGTCATTTTCTTTTGCAAATGCTTCTAGAAATGCCTTTTTATAACACTTCTCGGGCGGAGGTATATGGTACATTTACCTGAGATCTTCAGGTTTAAATGACTTGAATATTCTTCCATCAACTGTGGAAAATGTTCGTTCTGCAGTTGGGATTTTCTCGATGACCCATCTAACCACATCAGTGTATGGCAAAATTTTGGCCAACGTTGCTATCCTGTGAAGGTATGAATAGGCCAATTCTTTGAGAGTTCCTTCTAATTTGCTGGTGGAATCGGCTGTTGCTTCGTCTTCCAGTTCCTTAGGCTCTTCTACTTTTATCCAATTATAGATACTTTCCCAGCTTACATTTCCTAGACCAAGGCATGTTGTATTTGATATTAATCCCTTGTTGCTCTTCTCTGGTTCTTTAACTACGGGAGGTGCCTTGGCCTTCTTAGACTTCTTTCCCATCTTTTCTGGATTCATGAGTTCAAAGAAAATTTGCACAAACAATTAAAAACCGTAACACATGGATATTTCCGCTGAAATCCAATACGAAAATGAACGGAATTAAGGCAATTGACATATGATAAATCAGATGCAATTAAGAACCACCACGAGTTAAATCCTTGAAGGATTCACTCTTAACTGTGAAATTAATAACCATTCAAGCCACCAATTGTAATGAATAAATATCATAAATACTCATCGCATCGATCATATATTGAATGATTATCTCAAGCGTGTTTTTGCATTTCCCTGATCGGCGATCGGTGATAAATCGCAAATCGCAATCAGGAGTTTCAAAAGGGTAAGGCTTCATCACTTGAGACAAATATCTCCGATTGCAATAAAGTGAAACTATAATAAGGCGGGGTATGTTTTCATTAAATTGGTTTGATTTATTAATTTTAAAAGACTTAGGAATGTAAACCATTTTTGCGAATGATTTATTCTTGAGATGCGCACCTTATTTATTAATCGAAATCAGGGGTTCAGCTTGTGCTTTAGTTCTTTGTCATATGATACCTTCGAATGCTGATTGCAATTACCTTTATCGGATCGGAGGATTTGATGAAGACCTTTTTATGTGTATCCCTTTATCATTGCGATACACAATCTCTCATCGCTTTATCACAATGTACAATTATTTATGATTTTTTTCGAAGGAACACGTTATACTTTATTCAAAAGGCTTTACACAATGAATCAATTACATCGGGCCTTTTAATAAAGGTTTTTTTTTATAATGAGGTCAATACCAGGGTAATTTATCAAATCACAAATCTGACTAAGTTTATTAAAAAAGGGACCCATTTCTAATTACAAATTTTGTGTAAAAGTTTTTAGAAATGGGGGATTGTTATACAGCACAACAATTGACGATTCACTGGAAGAAACAGTGATTCCTGAGAAAGTAATGTAATATTTTAACCTTCTTAATCTGAAAACTTTAGTGGATAGAGAAAATATAATATAACTAGGTAGTCATAAACTTTGAATATAATGAAAACTATTTTTGCTATCTCTTTCTCATCTCAAAATTAAATACATTCTAAGTTTAAGTAAACCTTGATTGGTTGATAACGATAAAACAAAACATTTCTCCAGCTTAGCTTACATAATGGCTCTCATGTCATAGGTAGAGCCACTACTGTCAGCAAATGTTTATAGTCTCAACAGAGTTACCTTTTAATCATTTAATCATTCATTGTCCCATCCATTTTAGAGTATAATTTAAAAGAATGAATCCAAAAGATATGTTTCCATATATTTTGTATTGCATCTAACCCTTTTCCTTATTTCTTTATTTTGTAAGCTAAAAAGCCATTGTCCTGGTTTGGTGGCCAGCGGTTGACAATGCCATTCACTGGTTGTAATTTAACTGAACAAGCTGGCTCATGATGAGACCCCTTGTCTTATAATTATACACCATTACCCTATTTTGGTATGTAGTGTTGGTAATGTCAGTTGAACTAGTCCCATATGATCATTGTAAGCAGGCTCGTAATGAGACCTCTTATCTCTTATATCAAATATATTTTAGAATTACACTCTGAAAAATCATAAACTTTTATGGATGGGGTGAATAATTTACTCCTTAAGAGAACATGGATGACTATTTTAAGAGTTGAAGATGCTAAGATTGGATCAGTCTTTGCTTTCTATTGCTAACCTTTTTTAGGCTTTTAAAACTTAGAATGATTTACAGTATTTTCAAGTTTTGAGAAGATTTTACAAAAATAAAAAGGGTTTTCAGAGTTTAATTATACTTAATTTCCTAGAACTTTCTTCTTTTCTTTCAAGGCTTCCATCTATCAAAAGTAAATATTAACACCATTTTTCTTTTAAGTAACCTTTTCAAAATAGTAAAAACCAATAGAGGGATATTTACAACTTTATTTTCCAAGAAAGAAACTAAACTAATTATTCACACAAATATAGCTGAAAATTGAAAATTTACAAAGTAAGAAGGGGTTACCTCCTCAAGTGAAGAAGTTTTTCAAAATAAGCCCATTGATAGGAAGAGAATCTCTCTTTCTTGATAGATCTTATAATATGAATGTTGATGGGCCTATGTTTTTGATGATTTGAAATGGTCCGAGCCACATTTTCTGAAATTTAGTGTGTTTTCCTTTATCCTCGTGTGCTT
Source organism: Pinus taeda (assembly GCA_000404065.3). Classification (NCBI taxonomy): domain Eukaryota; kingdom Viridiplantae; phylum Streptophyta; class Pinopsida; order Pinales; family Pinaceae; genus Pinus; species Pinus taeda. The sequence continues at coordinate 45,168 of APFE031270239.1, read as the reverse complement.
TGTCCCATTTCAAAACAAGATCACCAACTTGTAAAAGTTGTGGGCCAGTGGAAGTTGTATTAAAAGAAGACTTAATAATTTGTTGATGCTTCACATGTGTAGTTTAGGCTTTCTCTCTTTCTTCTTCTAATTTCAGGATCTGATTATGTCTCAATTGAATAGAGGATGAGGGATTTTCTTCAATAAACTGCACTAAGGCTAGTGATGGAAGTACTAAGTTTTATGGTATGACAACCTCCTTTCCATACACCAGATTAAATGAAGAAGTGCCTATTAATGCCTTCTATGTTATATGGTCTGCCCATAATGCAAATATCAAATACTTATGACAATTCTTATGGTTCTGATCAATAGTTCTCTTAATGATTTTAATAAGATTTTTATTGGTGGAATCTGCTAACCCATTACCCTGAGGGTAGTAGTTTGCAGAATATTTCAGTTTAAATCCTCTTTTGATAGCAAATTCAAGTATTGAATTACCAGAGAAATAAGATGCATTATAAAAAATAAGAGCGTTTGGTACACCAAACTTAGTAATGACGAACTGGTGTATCAATTCAATGATTGCCTCAGAGTTTGTTGCCTTCAAAGGAATTGCTTCTACCCACTTTGTAAAGTAATCTGTGGCTGTAAGGATGGACCTGTGCTATTTGGATGAATGTGGAACAATTTCTCCAATGATATCCAATCCCTGTTATTCAAAGGACTACTTAATGTTGATTGGTTGCAAAGGAAAAGTTGGCTTTCTTTGTCTTCCACTGGCAGTTTGACATGTTCTTTCCTTACATATTCATGAGTATCTTTAAATAATGTGGGCCAATAATACCTAACATGAATAATTTTGTGAGCTATTGTATCAGCTCCAAAATGTCCTCCTGCTGGACCATCATGTAATTCCTGCAAGACCTTTTGCGCTTCAATTTTTTCCAAGCATCTTAACAAAATTGAATATAATTCCTTCTAAACAACACATCATCAACAATCATGAAGTTTTTTGCTTTCAGTCTTATGGCACATTTATTTTTATAAGAAATATTAGAAGGAGCATATCCATTTTTCAAATAAAATATCAAATCTGCATATTGGGATTCAGGATTGATGGTACTTATCTCATTGATTTCTTCAATATTGTTGGTACCTTCATGTTCCTAAATATTAGAAGCTCCTACTAGCAACCTGCAAAAACCCTGGCCTTTGACAATCTTTGTTGGTCTAATGTCCAAATCATATTCTTGTAATGTCGTAACCTAGTTTGCTCTTTTTTCTCCCAATTCACTTTGCACTAGAAACTATCTTACTGCTAAAAAGGGGACTATTACTTTAGTGTGAGTTTTTAAGAGAAAGGGCCTAAAGTGTTTAATGGCTTTGAATACAGCAAAGGCTTGCTTTTCAACTTCAGAGTAATTAAGCTCAGCACCTTGGAGATTTGAACTATAAAATGATATTGGTGCTTTCATGTTTTGATCATTGATTTGTGTCAATACTTCTACATAAGATGAATCAGATGCTAGAGTATATAAAATAAAATGATTTGAAAAATTGGGAGTGTTCAATGCAGAAGCATTTATGATTGTTTGCTTGATGGAATCAAAAGCCTCCTTTTCTATATGTCCCCATCTAAACATTGAGTTTTTCTTGATCATGATTTGTAATGGTAAAACAATCTGTGAAAAAATCTAGAACAAATATTTTTACAAAATTTATTTGACGTAAAAATTATTGCAATGATTTTTTATTATGTGGAAATGGAATATCAAAAATCTCTTTGATACTATCTAGATCGATATAAATACCATCTCTTGAAACAATGAACCCCAAGAGTTTTCCTTGGTCAAGAGCACAAAATGACTTCTTAGGATTCAGTGAAATCTGATACCTTTTACAACATTCAAAGATTTGTTTCAAATCATGTAAATTATTTTCTCTTTTCTTAGAGAAGACAGTAATGTCATCCAAATAGACAACTACTGATTTATTAATCAGACCTTTGAATGTTATATCCATTGCTCTTTAGAAGGTAGCTCCAGCATTAATTAAACCGAAAGGCATTTTTCAATAGGCATAAGTTCCCCACTTAGTTCTAAAAGTAGTCTTGAGTCTGTCATCGGGATGCACCAAGATTTGGTTATACCCTGAAAAACCATCTAAGAAAGACATTAATTCAGAACCAGCTACTGAATGGAGAGTTTCCTCCATTGTTGATAGTGGGAAGTTCTCTTTTTGACTTGCCTTATTAAGATTTCTGAAATCAATGCAAATTCTAATGTCACCATTCTTCTTTCTCACAGGCACCAAGTTGGACACCCACTTTGAATGTCCAACAGGAAAAATTATCTTAGCCTTCAAGAGTTTGTTTAACTCGGCTTTTATCTCACTTTCAAGGTTCGGATGAATTTTCCTTAATTTCTGTTGTACTAGTTTTTCTTCAGATATCATTGGAATTGTATGTTGTATGATAGAAGTATCATAAATTTTCAAGTCGTCATAATTCCAAGCGAAGACATTTTTATATCTATTCAATAATCTGATTAATGAAAATCTTTCTTCTGAAGTAAGTCGTAATCCTAGATTGATATTTTGTGGCTTGGCCTCTGTGCCAAGATTTATTAATTCAAATCTTAAAGTAGAACTTTGAAGTTTTGAATTAGTAACCTGTTTAAACCTATCTTCGTTGTCATAAAGGTCTTCAAGTTTGACCACTGGGTTAGGTATTGAATTTTCTTCAAGTTTTTGCTTCATTTGAAGATCATGCTCACTTTCATCAATAATTTGATCATCATAGGACTTATCAGAAGTTAAGAAATTTAAAATGTTATCGTCATGATTGAATACTCGACAGTTAGTGACATTATCGGGAACCGATGGTTTGAAAACTAACTCTACTGAAAATCTATCGGGATTGTAACCTTCAGATGGAAGGAGATTAGAAGCAACATTGGTTAGTAAATTTGCTGCTGCATTTTGAGATCTAGGAATGGGAGAAATATTAAATGCTAGAAAATGAGATACAAGGTCTTGTACCAAGGATTGATGATGTTTAAGGTGACTAGAAAGGCAATGTATAGTATTTCTGACTTGCTTTATAACGATTTCAGAGTCACCAAACACTTTCAAATATTTCACCTTAAGACTTATTGCTTTGTAAAGGCCTTGAATCAAGTCTTCATATTCACCTGTATTACTTGTGCACTCAAATTCTAATCTACATGATAGCATAGTATTTTCTCCTTCAGGACTAACTAAAATACATCCTACTCCTACACCGTCATTAGATTTAAAGCCATCAAAATATAATGACCAAAATAAAGGTTTATTTACAGTTTTATTTACAATTTCCTCAGCAATTTTAACACATCTTGATGTATCTGTTTGGGAAAAATTTTCAAATTGAGATGTGAAACTATTAACTGAGAAAGGTGATGATTGAGCACTAAAATTACCAAAGAATGATTCAGATGAGTAGTTACCAAGAATATTATTGTTGAATACTATAGGTTGGTTTTCTTGTTCAAAATCTGTTGCAGTATGATTCATATGCTTCTCCCAATCAATCTTGATCTGATTTGGCTTTCCTTTATAGGGAAGCCACATGTGAGACCAATTGGTAGAAATGTAACCATGAAGTTTCTCAAACCAGTCTCTGCTTAGAATCAAACCATAAAACTTAGGAGTATCAACAATTAAAATATCAATTCTCTGAACTACTCTTGGATCAGTTGATAACCTAATGGTAACTGAGTTGATTTCTCCTAATACTTGGACCTTAGTTCTATCCAACTGGACAATATCCACTGCATACTTTTGGGGTTCAATATTCATTTTAGAACAAATCGAAGATGGCATTATATTCGATGAAGCCCTTGAGTCTATTAAGCAATTGTGTAGATTTCTATTATAAATCTCGTAGGTCAAGAGAAAAGGAGGAGTATGGGAATTTGATCTATCTCCAATTAGAACAACATCAGTAGATTCTACTCTACCAGCTGGTGGCTTATTGTCTCATTAGCAGCTTTGGACAATACAACATTTGGAAGAGGAGAAGAAGGTACTGCATTTAATTCTTTGAGCAACAATTTTTGTTGATGTTTGAGCTTACTAAACTCAAATATAGTGATATTTGCTCTCGTTTTCTTCATGTCTTCAATGATGTTGTAATCCATAGATTCTACAACTACTAATGTTTGAGATGATGAAGGTGGATTGGAAGATGATGGCTGATTTTGAGTAAGCATCACTGTAGACTTCTTTGTGGGAACCCTTTCTTTAGTAGTAGTACCCATGTTCTTTTTCTTTTGAGTCACTTGAATAGGTTCAGGAGTTCCTTTACTCTTGGTACTTACTGGAAAAGCTTCCTGTTCATTTTCAGTATCAGAATTGAGAAAATTGAAGTCCCACATCCCATGACATTCCACAACTTCCTCTTCTTCAATTTCGTCAGATGATAAGACTGTATCTTCTTCTTCATCGTTCATGGGATCTGACTCTGCGTTGGATATAGCATTAGGGGGTTTTGATTTTGGTTTCTTAAAGTTTCTAAATGGTTTTTTAGTTGAGGTCTTAGCTACTTGTTTCTTAACTTCTATCATTTCATTTGACATAGTTTATAGAACCTTTTGGAGACCTTCCATATCATATGGATCTTTAGCCATTTTCTTCTTTGAATCATCTTTGAAGGTAACTTTTTTATATTTTCGTTCTTCAAGAGCAGCTTTCCTTTCTAAGGCGATGATACGTTTTTCCACAACAATTGCCTCTTTCATATTCTGTGCTAAAGTAGGCTTTGCAGCTCTATCCACAAATATAGCTATGTTTGAAGGTAAGGCTGATATCTACCATTCACTTCTAACCTCTTCACTAGGTTTTGATGCAGTAGGAATCTTATTTAAGAGTTTATTAAATCATGAATTGAACTCTTTTATAGGCTTTCCAGATTCCGTTTTAAGATTTGAGAGATCATTGATTAACATTGTTGTGGACCTATCATCACCAAATTTAGTTAAGAACTGCTCTTGGAAAATATTCCAACTAGTAATGGATCCTGATGGTAACGAAAAGTACCAAGACTCGGCTGATCTTTGTAGGGTATACGGGAAAAGCATGACAACCACGTCTTCTTTAGTAACTCCTTTTAAATTGACTGACAATATAAATTTTTTCATGTGTTCATCTGCCTGTACGCCTACATCTGGGTTGAATTTTGGCAACCATTTCTCGGGATGAGCTGGCAATGGGTTCAAAGGTGCAGGCATTGTGACTGCACCAGGATTGTTCCATGGGTTCTATGCCATTGTTGAGCTAGTAATGGATGATAGCACATATGAAGTTCCAAGGGGTTGAGAAGAAGAGGATATTGAAGTTCCAAGTGGTTGAGAAACAGATTTTGAATGACAATCTGGAGTGGGGGAGTGGATGGTTGACTTTGCAATGGAGAAGATGAAATGGATGATGATGATGAGAGAGTTTCACTATCAGACCCTTCATTTGTCTTCCTTGCTCTTTTTCTTTTAGGCAAAGAGAATTCAATAGGTCCAATACCAAGCTTTTCACTCTGAAGTCTAGTAAGGGGATGAGAAGGAATGAATTGCGGACTCACACTACCTTGGGATAACTTAGATTTCTGTGGTGATATTGAGAATCCTTGAAGATTATGAATTAGAGATTGTACTTCAAGAGATTCTAGAGTTGATTTATCTAAGATTTTTTGGGGTTTAGGAGTGGTTGCTGTTTTCTCAACTTCTCACTTAGAAACTAGAGATTTAGCATGCGAAGGAGAAGTCAGAGGTGAGGTGGAGGGAGATTTACTCTTAGAATGGATTATAGATTTGGATTTTCTTGCCATCCACAGTTCATTCCCTCCTTATAGTGCCAAAAATGTTGATGCCTCGAAAATCGCTGCATCAATATCGGGGAAAACCACCCAGTCCGAACCTTAAAGCAACTCCTTTTCCGTTTGGTGTGGTGGCTCCAACTGGATATAATGGGACCAGTTTCCCAATGATATATAAGTGGGATGGATAAGTGATCAATTTATAGTATCTAATGGCAAAGATAAATGATCTATTCTAAAATGCAACAATATAAAAGTAACTAATCTACCCAGGGAAGTCTTTCTCCTAGTGAAATTTTTTATGGTTCTTATTGACAAGTAAACATATAGATGACTTACTCATTAATAAAAATGTTCATTCATATGATAATTACCTTATTCAAGTAGTTGAACAAAGTAATAATTAAAACGTTATCACACTAATCGTTATATATTACTGACACACATATATATGAAATATAACAACTCTTAAACATTTAATAGTGATAAGTCAAAGAATTGTTGTAAGAACATATACATATATCAATAATAGAAAAATAAATAAATGCTAATTCACATAAAAGCATGAAGCAGAAACACAGATAGTAGTACCATAGGCATTTGAGTCTCCTCCGATATGAATCACATTCAAATCCTGCCTTTTAACTTGGGAATACTTTCACAAGAAGCAATAGCGCATATCACATAAAAGCATTCTTTATCAAAACTCAGAATTTAGGTCCAGTTTTTATAAAAATAGATATATTAGAAGCACAGTAGTGTAACCTCTGGTTCAAGTCTTAATACAAAAATTTGAGGACCCTTTCTAAAAAAATGAAAGGGTCTATAAAGAATACTTAAAATAACAAACTGTGAAAGAAATATGCTATGCATTGGTATAACCAAATCACAAAAATGTGAAAATCATCTTGAAATAGGCATGCTACATTCGGTTAAAAATGGTTCACTATATTGGCTGATCATCTTGTGATTGGAGCTAACAGATGGCGAGCATCGGCTTTTTGGTGGATGACTCATGCATGAGTGTAACTGAGTGATGTATGTGGCATCATTAAGCTCGAGAATCATGTGGTCAACTGCATTGGTGAGGCATTTCATTGCTGTCTGCTGAATATATGGTTTGAGAAGGAAAGACCAAAAGATTTCCCATGTCAAACTTTGAATACCTGCGATCAATTTTTCCCTCTGCTCCAGCTCCTGTTTCCACATCTTTTCTAATTCTTTTACTGGTGGAAGTTTTCCTGGAGAACACTTTGTTATTAAATTTGATAAATAAAGACTGTTATTAATTAATTCAACCAGGTTTCTTGTTGCCGATCGACATCATTATGTTGCTCTTTCAGCCTTCATTAGCTGAGATTGCCATTCATTAAATGGAATTTCTTTATGCGATCCCTAGATTTGTGGTAGATTAGTAGCTTTTCCCTCTTTAGATTCTTGCCAAGAGAGAAAATTTGTTAATCTTTAATTTGCTCTTTCCAAGTCCAGTCTCGCATGTACTGATTTGTCAACCATGGATGGTGAAATTTCACACAGAGGAAGAATTAGTAAGATATTATGACATAGTCGGCTTAACTGCCTAGACAATGCCCTCATAATTTCTAGAGCCTCAGATCTGAATTCTCCCACTTGGGGATATTATTTGAATCGTTCTATTTGAACTGTCAGTTGAGCGATTTGTTATTCCTTCAATTTACTCAGTTGTTCATTTAATAACTGCAACTTACGCAATGCTTGGGATAACTCCTGTTTCTTATGAATTGCTTGCTCATCAATCCTTTGCTTTTCTTTAAGGAATTACTCATTCAACTGGTCATTTAGCTGCTTCTGAACTACTAATTGTTGTTGTAGCTATTATATCTTCTGTTGTTTCTCTTGTGCTTGTGCTTCTAGCAAACTGATTTCTTGGTCTTTTTCTTTTAGTAAATTACTAACCTCTGATGCTTTATCCATTGTGGCCATTGTGTATGCTCCAACATACTAAGAAAGTTTGGTGATATCTTCAGAAAAATTAACTTCCTCTCTCCATACCACAATCATCATCTCCATTTTTGAAGTCAAAAGAGGAGATTGATCAATTTTCCTCTTTTTCCTTTGTCTTTTGATTACAACCCTATGCTTAGGGCTGTAGAAGACATCTAATGGTGGTATCTCTTCTATGTGAAAAACAATCTCATCAAAGGGATTTTCAGGGATTATTTCTAAGGCTTTATGGATCATGGGTGGGCTACTTGTTCCTTCAGTCCGAACTGTGTTGATTACCGATTTCTGAGTAGTGGTCACCTCCGGTGTCCTAAATCCTTGAATGCTCTCAATATTACTAATAATGGAATCAAATTGCTGTCATTCCTTGATTAGTTTAGGATCAAGATAAATGTTTGAATCAAGGGGTCCACTATCTGTTTCTTCTCACTGCTCCTACTCTGGCAACTTTTCCTTTTCGGGAAGCTTCTCCACTACAAGAGTAGTCTCGACAGCTTTTTGTTTACTTTGATTCTGTGGCTGAACTGTTAGGGTTGTAGCTAATAAATCCAAAGGCAGAGTTTGCAATCTCTAGGATCTAAGCCTATTGAATTTTTCTAGTCCCTCTTCTCCATATTTGGTACTAGCCAATCTTTTAGCCTGGTAAAATAGTTCAGCTGAAAAAAACAAATCATCAATGTCATCTTCTTCATGATCAAATTTGGTGAGTTTAGCTTGAGAAGTAACATTATAGGCAACCTTCCTTGGGTCATATTGCCTATTTGGAATGGTTGCAAGATTTAGTATCTGAATCTTCTCTACCTCTTTCTTTGCATGTTTATAGTCATGTAAGGTAAAAACGCCACACCGAAGGGGGAATGTAGGCCACATATGTTTCTTTGAATCCCTTAGGGTTTTTGACGTTCCTTCAGCTGTTACCTGACATGCTAACTCTCGGGCTAACAGTTTATGAGGAACATATATAGGAAGAACATGAGGTTTGGTAAGACTGCTAGAAAGCCTTACATAAGTGAATTTCTCCTCTCCGAACCAACTACCCACTGTTGTTAAGTCAATTGTTGCTTCCTGAGATATCCTAGGGGTAGACTTATTGAAGATAGAATAGTATACAGGTAGGACAAAACCATTACAAATTTTTTACAAGTGATTCTTATAGTGGGCCTTCCACAACTGTTTGTGATTGATATGAATAGGATTAGGATCTTGGGAAGTCCACTTCACCCGAGAATGGGGTATTCAAAATTAAAGCAAATGATATCAAGAATATATGCATTGTAGTAAAAAGGAGGAATGTTCCGGGAAGTTTCATATGTTTTCCTTTTGAATTCTAGTATTTCAGTGGCTATTCTATCAGACAGAATATTTGCCCAATCCATAACATAACCCTGAATCACAGCTTCCATTAACGGGGCCATATTTATAGTAAATTTTGCAGAATCACATTGTCCCCATAGTCTACACATCGTAGTGCCAGCATAGCACTAAGGAGAGGCTAACAAGTCAACATAATACTTACCTGATGACTCGTGCTTATGTTTATTTGGGAAATGCCTCCGGTGTCTAATCGGGTCCAATTCCAAGTCATTTTCTTTCGCAAATCCTTCCAGAAATGCCTTGTTATAACGCTTCTCAGGTGGAGGTAGATGGTACATTTACCTGAGATCTTCAGGTTTAAATGACCCAAATATTCTTCCATCAACCGTGGAAAATGTTCATTTCGTAGTTGGGATTTTCTTGATGACCCATCTAACCACATCAGTGTATGGCAAAATTTTGGCCCGTGCTGCTATCTTGTGAAGATATAAATAGGCCAATGCTTTGAGAGTTCCTTATGATTTGTTGGTGGAATCGGTTGTTGCTTCCTCTTTCAGTTCTTCAGGCTCTTCTACTTCTATCAAATTGTAGATACTTTCTCAGTTTTCATTTCCTAGACCGAGGCATATTGTATTTGATATTAGTCCCTTCTTGCTCAGCTCTAGTTCTTTAACTACGAGAGGTGCCTTGGCCTTTTTAGATTTCTTCCCCATCTTTTCTGGATTCATGAATTCAAAGAAACTCTGCACAGACAATTAAAAACCATAACATAGGGATATTGCCGCGGAAAGCCAATACAAAAATGAATGGAATTAAGGCAATCAACTTATGATAAATCAGATGCAATTAAGAAACACTACGAGTGAAATCCTTGAATGATCCACTCTTAACTATGAAATTAATAACTATTCAAGCTGCCAATCTTAATGAATAAATACCATAAATACCCGTCGCATCGATCATGTATTGAATGATTATCTTAAGCGTGTCTTTAGATTTCCCCGATCGGCGATTAGCGATAAATCACAAATTGCAATCAGGAGTTTCAAAAAGGTAAGGCTTCATCACTTGAGAAAAATATCTCCGATTGCGATAAAGTGAAACTATAATAAAGCGGGGTATGTTTTCATTAAATTGGTTTGATTTATTAATTTTAAAAGACTTAGGAATGCAAACCATTTTTTTGAATGATTTATTCCTGAGATGCCCGCCTTATTTATTAATCGCAATCATGGGTTCGACATGTGCTTTAGTTCTTTGTCATATGATACCTCTGATTTCCGATTGCGATTACCTTTATTGGATCAGAGGATTTAATGAGGACCTTTCTATGTGTATCCCTTTATCATTGCGATACGCGATCTTCGATCACTTTATTGCAATGTAGAATTATTTATGATGTTTTTCAAAGGAACACTTTATACTTTATTCAAAAGGCTTTACATAATGAATCAATTACATCGGGCCTTTTGATAAAAGTTTTTTTTTTAATAATGAGGTTGATACCAAGCTTATTTATCAAATCACAAATCTCACTAAGTTTATTTAAAAAGGGACCCATTTCTTATTAAAAATTTTGTGTAAATGTTTTTAGAAATGGGGGGTTGTTGTACAACACAACAGGCCCGTACACTACTACTATAACTCATTATTATTAGTACAACCCCCTTATTATATTGTTGTGCCCATGTAGTCTCCATATTGTTATTATTATGCCCTATAGAGTCCCACTATTGTTATTATTGTGCCCTTACATTATTATTATTATGTCAGATCTGATTATATTATGACCCCCTAGTTTCCTATATATAGAAAGGAGGTCTTGTCATTTGTATTATCCAAGAATTGTTCATTTGTGTAATGTAAATGAGGTTTCCCCCTCGAGGAGGCTGAATTCTAAGGCGTTGATCTATCTTTTATATCTTTTTGTGAGCTGGTTTCATAACATTTGGTTTCAGATCCAGGTCCCAATATGATTTTTCCTTCCTCTTCAAGTTATCGAAATATTGTTTGAATTGGGATCTTCTACGAATTTTGAATGAGTGGCCACACTTCTTCGCCCTTCTTCCATTCATCCCTTGCTTCATTTATCCAATCTGGTTGGATAATAGAAATAGCACAAAACAATGCTTTCCATTCCAATGGGTGGTGCTGATGTTTTACTAGGAGTACAATGGCTACAATCTTTGGGTACGATAGATTTTAATTTTCAAGAACTTTTCTTGAATTTTTTTTGGGAAGGAAAGGAAGTTGAATTGAGGGGTATCAAAGGGAAACCTGGAAATATAATCAACTCTAACAACATGACAAAGCTTCTAAATAAAGAAGAACAAGGTGTAATTGCACAATTATGTTCAATAGAGGATCCCACATCGAAATCATGTATTTCTCTAGATCTCCAAAATGTTTTGGACAATCATTCCAAGGTATTTGAGACTTCCAAAGGCCTCCCACCTATTCTTGATCATGATCATGCTATTCATTTGATTCCAGGAAGTGTTCCTCCAAACATTAGGCCTTACAAATATCTAGATGCCCAAAGGAGTGGGAACTCATTCAAAAGTTGCAAAAGATCCTAGTTCAAACAATATTGTGATAACTTGACAAGGAAGGAAAAATCATATTGGAACCTGAAGCAGTAACAAAACCGAGAAATCGACAACTACGAAATAGATGAGTTTCAAAGTATCTCATCAAGTGGAATAACTTACCTGCTGAAGATTCCACATGGGAGGACAAGAAATTATATAGAAGCATCAAGAACTACTCAAGCATTGATGACTACTCTTTTTGAAGGAGAGGGGCATTTTAGGTCCCTATACTACTAGTGTAACCCCTTATTGTTATTAGTACAACCCCCTTATCATATTGTTGTGCCCATGTAGTCCCCATATTGTTATTATTGTGCCCCATAGAATCCCACTATTGTTATTATTGTGCCCTTCATTAATTATTGTTATGTCAGCTCTGATTATATTATGACCCCTTAGACTCCTATATATAGAAAGGAGGTCTTGTCATTTGTGTAATGTAAAGGAGGTTGCCCCCTTTAAGAGGCTGAATTCTAAGGCGTTGATCTACCTTTTCTATATTTTTGTGAGCTGGTTTCATAACACACAAAACATATTCAACACACCCAAGAATATTGGACAGGGATCACTCACTGACAGAGCTACTCACAAGGTTGTTTCCACAGAAGAAATTGAAATAATCTTGGCCTTCCCATCAATAGAAATGTATCTCAGAGTAGAGGATATTCCTCCTCTTGATGTCTTCTACAGTCCAAAACATCGGGCTGTAGTAAAACAACAGAGGAAGAAAAGGAAAATAGATCATTCTTCGATGATAAGTCTTGACAATGAGCCAATGGATGTAGTTTGGCAGGATACTCTTATGGATCCTTTAGATAATTTGACCAAACTATCATAGTTTGCATGTGCTTATGCATCTGCTACTATTAATAAGGCTGCAGAGGTGAAACAACTGATAAAGGATAAAGATGAGAGGATACAAAAATTAGAACAACAATTGATAAAAGAAAAGAAAAATGTAGACCATTAGATGAAGACACAAATGACACAAGTACAACAGAGATTTGATTAGTTAAAGCTTGAGTTTCAAGCAGAGACAAGTGCCAAAGATGCTCAAATACAATAGTTGCAATTTTCTATGGAACAACTGAAAGACAATCCTAAAGTTGAGGAGTTTGTAAAAGAAGCACTTAACCCAAATTATTTGTTATCCATGCAAAATGAAACTCTTTTTCAGAGGCTATCAATCATCAATCCAATGTGCAAGGATAGTGATTCATTAATGAATTGAGTATCCGATATGAGGGTCACTTTCAACGAGTTTGATGAGAAGATTTCAGGATACATTACATGGCACGATACCCCGGAAGGTAGGATAGAAGATCTCCCCAGGATAGAAGAAACTCAAAAAGGTATTATCTTCAGTGATTGGGATATTCAACTAAAACAGGTAGAGAGGGCAGTCGCAAAAGAAACAGATGTTGCAAGCAAAATCATTGAGACTATCAATGACAATTTACATAATGCCAATCTGATACAAGAATGCCCACTTGGGAGTCTTCGGAATATCAAAGACTTAGAAGAAAAATGGTAGGAAAATTCTACAACAAAAGAAGAAGTGATGAAAGAACTTACAAAACTAGACTGGGAAGTGTATTGGAGGTATCTGGTAAAGCCACATAGTCAATGGCTAGTGCTACGTTGTCTTGCTAACTCATCCATGCACAAGATGCCTTCCCTTTCAAATATTGTGTATACCGTCCAGATGCATACAATGATGAAACAACCTCCTAAACTCAAGCTGATGATGGATATATATCATCTTAGACAACAAATGAACGAGTAGATACCATTGCATGCTAGAACTAGTCATTTCAATAATTTGTCTTTTATGTAATTATGTCACTTATTTTAAGGAGAGTTGTTTAAACCTCCTCATAACATCATGCGTTGCCTATTTTTGTACTTATATTTTATTATAAAAACCCTTTCATGTCTTTTCAGAAAGGGTATGGAATTTTATAAAGGAACTCTTTCTTATCTTGTACTTTTGTACTCTAAAGCTTCTCTTGTTAGAAACCTTGGATTGAAGTCCTGAACTTTTATTGGAGAAGGCTTACAAAATCTTGTACTTTTTTACTTTTCCAAACCATCTTAATAAGACAGACTGGACTAGAGCTACTTATTTTGTGAGCAGAATGATATGCATGAGGTACTTATTTATTTGTTTATTCATTTGTTCAAGAATTAACAACCATTTTTATTATATTGTTTATCACATGTATCTTTTTACATACAATGTTATATCTGTTCACTTTTGAACATATTAGGACTGTTATTTTTTTTAATACATTGATGAAAAATTGGCCAAACAATATTTAATGCAATATATGTTTTATAAATTATTTTCATTAACTATTTAATCAAAATAATTATTTCAAAGGTTTTTCATTTCGTATCTAGTTAATCTTCATTACTAAGTATTAAGGATCATCATTTTAGATCACAAAAATATAAGTAAAAATTCTCGGGTAATATATATAGATAGGTTACACACACACACACACACATATCTATGTGTGTGTGTGTTTTAATTGAAAACCAACCCATCTACCACTCAGCTTTAACAATCAAACACCCTATCCATCCTATCACATTTTGATTGGGAAACTGGTCCCATTATATCCAGTTGGAGCCACTAATAAAAACGGAAAAGGGACAGTATTCAAGTCCCTGATTAGGTGGTTTTCCACCATGTTGTTGCAGTGATTTTCAAGACTTCAACAAGACCTTGAAATCATCAAAAGGGTTTCAAGTGCTTAAATATGGTAGATATGGATTAAATACACCTCATAGCACTCGGAAGAAATATAAAACGTGAAATATGAAAAAGAGTTGGGAAAAAAATTCATACTATTATCCTCAACTCATAAAGTCTCTTTAATTTGGAATCCATATTCCAAGCACATTGTTTTTGGGAAACCTAAGATTGAAAAATCGACAAGAGGAATCATGGAAGAAAATTCATAGCTTAGATAATAGATGCCAATTTCGCTTAAGTCAAGAAAATGCTTAGCGAGTAGTTCAAAGTCAAGTTTACCATTACTAGCTAGAGGATGACAACACAACCATCTAAAAATGGCAGTGCCCAAAGCTATAGTATGAAGATGGAAGTGTGGAAGACTCTTAGAATCTATGGAATGAGATTAAGCTTAGACTTGTCAAAAACAAACAAGTTTCAAACATTCTATGATGGGGTTACAAAAATGTGGACGCTTTCACTATCAAGGAGACCTAACACTTATCTTAGATGACATCACAAGGAAATCACGATCCTTATTGGCAAGAGTTATGCTCCACCATATTATGGCCAAAATTATCCACTTTCATATGTCTTTGATCAAAATGTAGAATCCTCACCTAGGAGAAATGGGACGAAAGATGATTTGAAGGACTCACATGGTAATATATGTTCGAAAATTAGTAGGAAACCGTGGACCACTTGCTAGACACATGTGAATGGCCTATGGGACAAACTTGTAAAAGGATTGAAAAATATGATCAAGGTTGTGGGGATATTGTTGAAGCTCTCAAGACATGGGGAAAAACCCCTTCCAAAGAGATGCTTTGAACAAACTTTAGGGATTGGCTCCAAGCCTTCCGGTTTGGGAAATCTTTGAGGAATGGAAACAACACATCTTTAAAGACACAAAATAACATGGGAGGTATTTGGATTCTCTTCCATAAGCACACTCAGAAAACTTTTCTTTTGGCCAGCTAGTAAGAAAATGATTTCTAGGGCCCTCCTCATCGAAAAGTAATACTGACATGGTGGAAATTTAATCAATCTCCTCTCCCAACAAGAATTTTGTACCCAAGGTCAAAATATGCAAGATATACTATTTAGGAACATCCTCCAACACATCATTACAAACTAAACATTGATGGAGCCCCAAAGGAAACCTACGGGAATTTGGATTAGGAGGAGCCATAAGAAAATGTAGGGGTGATATTATTAGTGTATACAAAGGCTACATAGGGCACGAAAGCAATAATGCATCTTAGCTGGAAGCCCTAATCCAAGGAAGTCTTATAGCCAAGAATAGAGTTTTCCACCCAATCATTAGTGAAGGTGGCTCTCAGCTAATTATTCAAGCAATGAAGAAGATCCATTCAAGATCTTTTCCCACAAAGTGCTCCTCTAGATGGTGTTTGGATCAAAGCATGCAATAACTAGCTCAAATTATTTCTCATCAAGAGGCAATACTTTTCTCACATTTCATGTGAAAGGAAATTTATTTAGTGGAATTTCTAGTGAATAAAGGGATAGAGGAGCAAGCTCCATGTAATGACCTGAACCTTAATTTCCCTCAAATTGTGACATGGCCTCGCAGTGATTATACATGGAAAATAGAGATCTCAGAGCCCTAGATTTGAGTGTAGAAGTGGTTACCAAAGGTATTTATGGCCTTCATGATAGCTAGATAGAGTGCATTAATGATTGAATAATGGCAACAAACACTTCCTACCATCACGAAAGATATCATTCACTCCATGAGATGTTTGGGTTGGATAAAAGTATATTGGCATTTAATGTTGAATCAAGATGTTAAATATTATCTCTATAAGTAGTTTCTTGTTCAATATTCCTTTAATATTGTTGAGAATGAAGAGGAGGATGTGAGTGTTGGAAGGGGGAACTCATGAAAACATAAGTTAACAACCATGGTCCATGAGCATGATTGTCCTAGGAGAGGAGGGAGGGGAAGAGGTTGTAAACCTCCTCTTCCATGGCATACGCTTGGAGTAAAATGGTTTTATGAGGATCTTATGTAACACATTAGAAGATTGATTGTGGCACTCGAAGTGAAGGAGATAATAAATACTAGGGGTTGTCAATGGGCATTGAGTAACCTGCTCGAACGACACATGTGAGACTAGGAAGAGACTATGTGTATGTTGGAAGTCCAAATCATTGATCTAGACTTTCATCTCGTCCAGGCTAGAGCGACTTTGTGTGTTCTAGCTAGTACTCTAGGAATTCAGTTACCTCCACCACCCCTGCCTTTGAGCCATCTAACTCCTTAGATGGCTCAAAATCTTCTTCTTTAAGTTCTCAAACTTTACTTTTGAAGGTGAAAAACCACCCAATCCTGAGAAGTTATGTCCAGTTTTTGAGATGGAGAATACCTTTTCAAAAGAAGGGCCATTGAGAAACAATGTGAAGGAAGAGGCCACTGGTGGTAGGAAAATACTGAAAGACAAGTAGACGAAAGAGAAACCGCAATATGATGTAGATACCAGCTTCGACATGATGCTTATCAAGTGGGAAATACCACCATGATTGAAGGAAGGTCATGACGATCCCTTCAATTAACTCTTGGCATGGCTTTGACTACTACCAGGAATCAAGAAAATCATTTCGAGTCTTTGTTACTCATTTGCATATTAGTTGTGTTTTCTGCATTTAAAAACTAACTTCATGACATTTATGAAAGTCATCTAGTTTCCCATATATGGGCAGATGGTCACCCCCAAGACATGCACGATGTTAGTCCTAGATTAGATATGCATTTTTTTTTTTTTTCATATGCTCAATTTAGACATTGTCACTGAAAAATGGGTATCGATATATTTGTAATCTATGTAAATTCTTAATAATCTAATGAAATTTTACTTACAAAAATAATATGTGTGTGTGAACTATGTATATATTATATAAAACAATTAAAAGACAAACATTATCGTGGTTAAAAACATTTCAAATAGTTTCGTTATTCTATATTTTTTCACAATCTAAGTGCCCAAAGAGATTTTGAAGTAGTTGAATCCATTTATGCATTCAAAAATGCAATTTAAACAATGACAAGTTATAAAACCGAGACGAGGATGATGTACGTTAAGTGATCAACATAGAGTTGACATATATGCCTTTCAAAAATAAAGGTAAAATATTCTCTAAATAAAAAAATGTCAACTATAATTAAAAACAAAAATGAATATACATAATTGGTTAGTTTTAATGAAAATCATTATAAAACATCAATAATCCTAATTTCACTTAGCAAATGCGCTAAAAATATTTCACTCTCACTCTTAGCCATAAATAAAATGTTTTGATGTTGATGTGAAGAAACATAGTTTTATATAAAAAAATAAAATAATAAAGTAACTTAAAAAAAATCAAAATGTGAGGAATATGTATAATTCTTATAAGTCTTAAAAATATGAAACTTGAATAAACTATTTTAATACCAATTTTAGTATATGTATGTGATATTTCAATATAAAATTTGAATATTCAAATTAGTTAATTTATTTTAATATTAATTTTACGTATATGTATATATAGAAAAAGAACACTAATTTTTTTTTATTAACCATAACAAAATATTCCAATACCCAACAAAATAAAGTAATTGAATTTGTTGAAAGTAAAATAATTCAATAACTTTTATATGTATTTAAAAATATATTGATTACCAAAAAAAAAAAATATTTTAATGTAAATAATGTCAACAACTTTAAGTGGTTTCACTATTTTACATTTTGGCCTTTGATATTCTTTTAGTTGATTTTATTTAAAATCCAACTACGATTTGTTGAAATTGAAATTGAAGTGCCTAAAGGATTTCCAAATTATTGATTCCCTTTATGCATTTTAAAATGAAATTGTGTGTAGAGAGAGAATGAATATAGATCCATTATAACCATGGATATATCAAGCATGAAGAGGGATCCAATATCTTGACTGTAAACATTTTTAAGTGTTACT
>APFE031270239.1:0-25918 GCA_000404065.3 Pinus taeda | reverse complement strand
AAAAAAAAAACATTTGGACAAGAATTATTGTTTACTTTGTGTAGTGAATTGGAAATGTTATTGATGCAGAACTTGAGCATGAATAAAAGAAAATTACATTCAGTAACTTCGAGTAAGGAAGTTATTCTTTTCTTGATAATGTTTTCTTTTAAAAAAAATATAATAATGCAGTTGTCAACAAGGGAAGAAAAACCCTAACTGTTTTATTCCTTCCTTAGAAAGTATGGGAGGAGGAACCGGGCTGTTGTTGAACAGACGAAGAAAGAAAGGAAAATATGTTAAGTCTGGTAGGGACCAGATAACATGGCACAGGCTGTGCGCTAAGGAAATTGCTGAAGACAGTGGTCTGGGAATAAGCTTGGGGGGAGACTTGATTCGATTAGTAAGTCTCGTGGTCGGGAGGATAGACAAGCAAAAAAGCAGTTTTCCCAAACCTGAAAGAGGTGCAAAAACATAAAAGCGGAAAACACAGGTAAGTATGACTGTGGAATTCCATATTGTTATAAAGTTTGTATCATGATATATATAGATAAGGACTTAGCAGTAGTCTGTAATAGAAACCGTTATGAGTTCTTTTCAGAATTATTACGTTGAAACCCCAAATGGACATAGCGTAGTTATAATTGTTCGCTAGCCTTAGGTAACTCCTCAACGTTTAGGAGGGTAACCTCGAGGGCTGTAAGCGACATCTGCAGTAGTGAAAACATCTGTAAGAAGTGACACTGTGGAACAGGTCATAGTAAATGGTAACCGAATAAGAAAAGTATTACAAATTCTTCAGAGACCAGACAAACAGAATGAGAGACCTGTGATAGAGAAAGGAAAGGATAAAAACCTACACAGCTAGATGCAACAGAAAAACGAAAACTGAAGCAAAATCCCTTCCAGATAATGAATACTAACAGGAATTTGGAATATAGCTTACAAACAAGTTAAAACTATGTCCTCAGATGCTGTGGAACTTCCATAAAATAAATATGACTGTGTAGAAATGTCTAGATAAATTTGCAAGAATCTTGATACAAAGTTATTCAGTGCATGCATATACAAGGTATTTTCCTACCAAAATTAGACAACATCTAAAGCCTGAAAGGTGACGACGTGAATATTTGAAAGAATACCAAATTCAGTTAATAAGTACAGTCATAATAGTTATTCAAATGCCGAATGAGTGAAATGAAGCCCCAGTAATGAAAGAAAACCTTTTAAACAAGAACCATTCATTTATGCACTAAACCTGTACATTATATATACATAAACATGCCAAAGCAAATGCGTGCAAGTCTGTTAATACAGAGCAGTCGCATACCTATTTGAAACGAACGATTTTTCAATCAAAAAAAAAAAAAACTACCACTGTGCCGAGACCCACAAGGGCGAATCCATAGAACATTCTAAGGATTCAAGACCCGGCTCGGAGTTAATTATCATAGATAAAAATTTCAATAACTCAATAGAAATATCAACCCACTATTTATTCACAAAAGTTTTTACACAAGATCGTGAAAACGGGCTTGAACCCGATGTCAAAATTCGGAATCTAAACATAGCAATGATATTCTCAAACATTCGGTCAGTTTAACTGTACCATTAGCTGGTATAGAAATATAATACATTAAGTTACAGTTCAGCGGACGGAAGTCCATGAATATCAAAAAAAAAATTACTACACAGGGATCCAAACATTCGGAAATAGAAATCCCAAGTAGGGAAAACTTGTAATAACTCTCAGCCGAGAATATACATGACAATCTTCAAATATTAACATAGTGAAACCTGCCAATAAAACGAATTGGGTCAACCCAAAGAACCGACATCCTGTATGCATTAGCCGGGTGACATAGGGTTCATTGGAATCACCTGGTGGCGAGCGTATTAGAACCCAGACAGCTACCTTTCCCCTGCAGCGCCGAATGTTATCTGATTTGTCATTGCACAGACAAATTTGTTAGTCTTATTGGGCCGCTGTAACTTATGTCCGAAAACTCATAAGGAAACTAAAGAATGTTATTACCTATGTTGACATCGAAACCCTCGGCTTGATACCGGGCGGAATGGGTGAACAAATAAATCTCTGCAATAACACACTTCGGAACGAAATAAGTCAACAAATAACCTCTAGACCAGTATCACCTGCACACGAAGAGATTAGATGAAATGTCTCCGCCATCACCCTCTGTCGAATAAAAGAGACAAACCATGAAATAAAGAATACATCTGATATATCTTACCCTGAGCAGGCGGCAGGAGCAAGTTATGGTTCCGGTTCATCATCGAATAGCAGGGGCAAGCCGAGTTCGACAGCAAGACATCTGCGGAGGTGTTACTCAAAACATGACCAAAAGAACTCTCTGGAGGTGAACGCATATCAAAGGAGGATTAAACCCTAAGGATGGGGCTTTGTAAATCGGGAAGCGCTTACCATCGTTCGATGGATAAGAATCAATCCCTATCGTTGATCTCTTCCCAAAATCTCGAGACCTGATCTCCTTGCAGAGGAATTTAATGCCAACAGCAGTTCCCAGAAATCGCCAGCGCAGAAGGAGTAAACAGACGCCGAGGGTGATCCACATGTCAAGCCCTCGGTAGTTGACATTAAGACCTCGGGAAAAATCAACAATTGGTGTACTACCAAGGCCAACTTGGTACGCAATTCCGCATAACAAATCAGGAGTTAATCATAAGCCGGATTGACTACAATATTCACCATATTATATAACCTTACATGTACACCATGCCGGATGAAAGTAAATATTATCAAATTTATTTTTTTTTATTTACCGGGTGTTTCGGGTAGTAGGAGTTGTGACATATGGTATCAAAGCCCAGTTACAAAACTGAGGCCTCTGGGAAAACAAAATATAATATAAAAAAAAAAGATGAATAACAGTGGTATATATAGAAAAGTATCAATGATAGAAATTATATATATATCTAATTATTTAATTACTATTAGCATGCTAATGTTTCCTCATTGTTGTTATTTAACTTTATGATCAAGCACAGGACCAGAGAGTACAATATGAGAAGGACAGATAGTACATCTCGCAGGTATGCAGTGGGTCAAGGGGTACATGGTCCCGAAAACAACCCTGAACTGTGGGTACAACTTGGGGAAGAAGCCAGAGTTACTAACCAAGCAATTTTGGAAACAGTGCAAGAGCTTAAGAATGAGATGGCTCGTTTATGAGAAGACAATGCACGATTAACGATCGAGGAGGAAATAATTTTAAAAAGCTTGTCTGATAGACATAACCAACTGCCAGTTAATCCTAGCACAGAGCAGCAGAGAATGTCAGAGGAACAGAATCATCATATACCCCCGGAGAGGTCCGAAGAACAAGAGGAACGTTCTGACAACGCATTTGAGCAACAAACTTCAAAGAGATAAAAGATGGAGTTGCAGGGAGAGTTCCGCAAGATTAAGCCACCACACTTTGACGGAGAACAGGAAGAAGTAGCGGAAGCATGTTTGATTAACATGAATAATTATTTTCAACTGTACGAGTATGACCATATCCTTAAAGCCCGGTTGGCTATTTTTCAATTGCAGGGAAAGGCCACTTTATGGTGGGAGGAAGTCAAGATAGTAAAGGGAGTGACTGAGCAAATAATTACTTGGGAAAATTTTCAAAGGTACTTCAAGGAGAGATATTTAACTGAATGTTTTTACGATGAAAAGGCACGGGAGTTCCATGATCTGCGGTTAGGACAGGAGACTATGGATGAATTTATTACCTGCTTCACCTTCTTGCTCCGTTATGTGCCATACATAAGGGAAGAAAAAGCAAAAGTGCAACGATTTGTTAGCAGTCTGTCCCCGTATATGCGGGAGAGGATTGAATTTGATAGTCCTAAGTCAATGGACGAAGCTATTCGTAAAGCCAGGATTTGTTATCAACAAAGCAAATAGAAAGGAGAGACTGCTGGCAGGAAATGGAATGAGAAAAAGGGCTTCAAGTCAATCGGTCATAATAAGGGAAATCGTAGTGGCAAGGGAAATGGCAAAGGACCAAATAACAGAAGTATACCCAGAACTGCATCCAAATTTAAGACAGCAAATGAATCAAGAATCAACGAACAACATGCACGACTGGACAGCGAAGGGGCAGCCAGACCTCAGGTACAGTGTTGGGGTTGTGGGGGACCGCACTATGTTAAAAATTGTCCACAATGGAAGGGAACGTAACAGCTTTCGCAAATCCATGAAGCCTCAACTGTTGGCGAAGTTGGACGTAGCGTACCTAGAATTAATGCAGCTCTGGATGATCGCCAGGCAGAATATCAACCCACCATGGTCGAATTTGAAGGTAAGATCTCAGACCTTACTATAACTGTTTTAATTGACCCAGGGGCTACACTAAGTTATGTGAGTCCAAAGATAGTGGAGCGCTGTAAATTAGAGCCTGTTAACTTCAAAAGCCCATGGCTAGTGCAATTAGTTATGGGAGCCAAGAGGCGAGTCACATCAAAAGTTAAGGATTGTTCTTTTACCATAGCTGGACAACCAGTAATGGCCGATCTGAATGTACTCCCTCTCGTTTCATACGATATTTTAATTGGTATGGATTGGTTGGAAAGACATTGGTCGTTAGTTGATTGTAAAACTAAGGTTATTTATTATAGAGATCAGCATGGAGTTAGAAAAGAAATGCAAGGAATTAAGCGACGAGTGCAGGTCTGACCAATAACCGCAACCCAACTAGCAAAATGTATTCGAAAAGGGTGCCAGATGTATGCTATTCAAGTGGGTTATGCAGATTCCAAAGACAAAACAACGACCCTAGATAATATTCCTATAATACGAGAGTTTGCAGATGTATTTCTGGAGGAAATTCCCGGATTACCGCCAAAAAGGAATATAGACTTTACTATTGAGTTGATGCCAGGCGCAGCTCCAGTGTCACGAGCACCTTACGGAATGAGTGTGCCCGAATTAACAGAATTGAAGATGCAACTGCAAGAATTACTAGATAAAAACTACATTTGACCTAGCGTGTCGCCTTGGGGAGCCCCAGTATTATTCGTTAAGAAAAAGGACGGAACCCTTCGTATGTGCATTGATTACCGTGAGTTAAATAAACTGACCATCAAAAACAAATATCCTTTACCACGGATTGACGAATTGTTCGATCAGGTGAGAGGTGCAACTGTATTCTCTAAGATTGATTTTTGATCAGGCTACCACCAGATCCGAATTAAAGAAGAGGACATTGCTAAAACTGCCTTCAGAACAAGGTACGGGCATTATGAATTTGTGGTACTACCTTTCGGGTTAACTAATGCCCCTGCCACTTTCATGTGTTTAATGAACAACATTTTTCATCAATATCTGGATCGGTTTGTGCTGATATTTATTGATGATATATTGATATATTCGTGTACGGTCGAAGAGCACCAGGAACACCTTAGAATGGTGCTACAGACACTTTGGGAACACCAGTTATACGCTAAGTTTAGTAAATGTGACTTCTTCAAGGAAGAAATCCAGTACTTAGGCCACGTAATCACCAAAGATGGAATTGTTGTAGATCGAGAAAAGATAAAGGCCATAATGGAGTGGCTTGTACCAAAGGATGTTGCGGATATCCGGTCCTTTATGGGATTAGCCGGGTATTATAGACGGTTTGTGGAGGGTTTCTCCAAAGTGGCATTCCCTATCACATCCTTGCAGAAAAAGGGAAGAGCATTCCAATGGACCCCAGAGTGCCAGAGAAGCTTTGAGCAATTAAAGCATCTGCTTACTTCAGCGCCTATTTTGAGTATAACTGATCCTGAACAGACTACGTGGTATGTACTGATGCAAGCAAGGAGGGGTTGGGAGGCGTCTTAATGCAAGAAGGTAAAGTGATTGCGTATGAGTCAAGAAAGTTAAAAGAACACGAACAAAAATATTTTGCTTATGATCTAGAATTGGCTGCTGTTATACATGCCTTAAAGATGTGGTGGCACTACCTTATGGGAAGGAAGTTTTTATTGTTGACTGACCACCATAGCCTAACCAATTATTTCAGCCAGCCCACTTTAAACGCGAGGCAAGCTCGATGGGTGGACTTCTTAAGCACCTTTGATTTTGATATTAAACATTTGCAAGGAAAGGAAAACCAAGTGGCGGATGCCTTGAGTCGAAAGGTACAAAACTTATACGAAATCTCCCTCAGTAGTTGGAAAAGTTCTCTTTTTGAAATAATACAAAAAATAGCAGAACAGGATGCTGAATACCAGCAAATAAAACAACAATTACAGCAGACCGATAGTGAGGAAGGCCAACAAGAATTTGAGTTGGATAATGCAGGTATGTTGTACTACAAAAAAAGAATATATGTACCAAACCAAAGTCCAATTAAAAATCTGATTTTGGATGAATTCCACACCGGTCACTATGCAGGTCATCCAGGCTACCAGAAAATGATTACTGCAATTCGGAAAAATTATTTCTGGCCAGGAATGAAGAAAAATGTGGCTGAGTACTTGGCTCGGTGTTTAGAATGCCAACAAATTAAAACAGAACATCAGCATCCAGCAGGATTGTTGCAACCATTACCTATTCGAGAATGGAAATGGGAAACCATTTCCATGAACTTTATCACTGGATTACCTAAGACAAAAAGAAACAACAATTCCATTATGGTGGTAGTGGACAAGTTGAGTAAAGCTGCACATTTCATACCTGTGCAATCTACGTACAAGGCTGCACAGATTGCTCATATCTTTATGCAGAATGTGTTCAAATTACATGGGCTTCCGAAAACAATAATTTCAGATCGTGATGTGAAATTCACATCAACCTTTTAGAAGACGTTATTTGCTGAATTGGGAACTTAGCTGAACTTCAGTACAACATATCATCCCCAAACAGACGGACAGACGGAACAGGTAAACCAAGTAGTTGAAGATATGTTAAGGGCTTACGTAATGCAACAACCTATGCTATGGGAAGAGTATTTACATTTGGTAGAATTCGCATATAACAATGGGTATCATACCTCGACACAACTAAGTCCTTTCGAAGTTTTGTATGGTCGGAAATGTCGTACACCTTCGAATTGGGGTGGACCAGAGGATAGGTTGAGTTTAGGGCCTGATATGCTTAAAGAAATGGAAGACATGGTAAAAAGGGTGCGAGCTAATTTGAAAGCTGCTCAAGACAGACAGAAAAATTTTGCGGATCGAAAAAGAAGATTTAAGGAATACCAAGTTGGAGACCATGTTTACATCAAAATTCAAGCAAAAAGGAGTACATTACAATGGAGCGATTGTGCTAAAATAGCACCCCGATACTGTGGACCCTTCCAAGTATTGGCAAGAATTGGGCCAGTGGCATACCTACTCGCCCTGCTAAGCCACATCCGGGTTCACAATGTTTTTCAGGTATCAGTTTTAAAAAAATATGTCTATGACCCTAGGCATGTGGTCAGGTGGCAGGATATTCAAGTGGGGATTGTTGTGACAATAAGACTTGTCGAAGGGATAGTTTGTTGTTTTTGTTGTTAAAAAAAAAAAACTAACTTAAAATATTACTTGTTGCAGGTCGAATCGGAAGGAGAGGTCCTGGTCGAACCTCTGAACATCCTCGACCGGAGAGAAGTGCAGCTGTGGAAACGAGTTATTACCCAAGTTAAGGTACAATGGCGACACTTTGGGCCTGAGGAGGCCACTTGGGAAGATGAAGCACTAATGATGAGAAATTATCCAGGACTGTTTGTGGCTGGGAGACATCGGGACGATGTCCAGTCTCAAGGGGGGGAGATGTAATGACTGCGGTAATTCACAAAATAATTTCTCTAAAAAAAAAAAAAAAAAAAAAAAAAAAACATTTGGACAAGAATTATTGTTTACTTTGTGTAATGATTTGGAAATGTTGTTGATGTAGAACTTGAGCATGAATAAAAGAAAATTACATTCAGTAACTTCGAGTAAGGAAGTTATTCTTTTCTTGATAATGTTTTCTTTTAAAAAAATATAATAAAGCAGTTGTCAACAAGGGAAGAAAAACCCTAACTGTTTTATTCCTTCCTTAGAAAGTATGGGAGGAGGAACCGGGCTGTTGTTGAACAGACGGAGAAAGAAAGGAAAATATGTTAAGTCTGGTAGGGACCAGATAACATGGCACAGGCTGTGCGCTAAGGAAATTGCTGAAGACAGTGGTCTGGCAATAAGCTTGGGGGGAGACTTGATTCGATTAGTAAATCTCATGGTCGGGAGGATAGACAAGCAAAAAAGCAGTTTTCCCAAACCTGAAAGAGGTGCGAAAACGTAAAAGCGGAAAACACAGGTAAGTATGACTGTGGAATTCCATATTTTTGTAAAGTTTGTATCATTAGATATATAGATAAGGACTTAGCAGTAATCTGTAGTAGAAACTGTTATGAGTTCTGTTCAGAATTATTACGTTGAAACCCCAAATGGACATAGGGTAGTTATAATTGTCCGCTAGCCTTAGGTAACTCCTCAATGTTTAGGAGGGTAACCTGGAGGGCTGTAAGCGACATCTGTAGTAGTGAAAACATCTGTAAGAAGTGACCACCGTGGAACAGGTCATAGTAAAGGGTAATCGAATAAGAAAAGTATTACAAATTCTTCAGAGACCAGACAAACAGAATGAGAGACCTGTGATAGAGAAAGGACAGGATAAAAACCTACACAGCTAGATGCAACAGAAAAACGAAAACTGAAGCAAAATCCCTTCCAGATAATGAATACTAACAGGAATTTGGAATATAGCTTACAGACAAGTTAAAACTATGTCCTCATATGCTGTGGAACTTCCATAAAATAAATATGATTGCGTAGAAATGTCTAGATAAATTTGCAAGAATCTTGATACAAAGTTATTCGGTGCATGCATATACAAGGTATTTTCCTACCAAAATTAGACAACATCTAAAGCTTGAAAGGCGACGACGTGAATATTTGAAAGACCAAATTCGGTTAAAAAGTACAGTCATAATAGTTATTCAAATGCCGAATGAGTGAAATGAGGCCCCAGTAATGAAAGAAAACCTTTTAAACAAGAACCATTCATTTATACGCTAAACCTGTACATTATATATACATAAACATGCCAAAGCAAATGCGCGCAAGTCTGTTAATACAGAGCAATCGCATACCTATCTGAAACGAACGATTTTTCAATCAAAAAAAAAAAAACTACCACTGTGCCGAGACCCACAAGGGCGAATCCATAGAACATTCTAAGGATTCAAGACCTGGCTCGGAGTTAATTATCACAGATAAAAATTTCAAGAACTCAATAGAAATATCAACCCACTATTTATTCAAAAAGATTTTACACAAGATCGTGAAAACGGGCTTGAACCTGATGTCAAAATCCGGAATCTAAACATAGCAATGATATTCTCAAACATTCAGTCAATTTAACTGTACCATTAGCTGGTATAGAAATATAATACATTAAGTTACAGTTCAGCGGATGGAAGTCCATGAATATCAAAAAAAAAATTATTACACAGGGATCCAAACATTCAGAAATAGAAATCCGAAGTAGGGAAAACTTGTAATAACTCTCAGCCGAGAATATACATGACAATCTTCGAATATTAACATAGTGAAACCTGCCAATAAAACGAATTGGGTCAACACAGAGAACCGGCATCCTGTATGCATTAGCCGGGTGACATAGGGTTCATTGGACTCACCTGGTGGCGGGCGTATTGGAACCCAGACAGCTACCTTTCCCCTGCAGCGTCGAATGTTATATGATCTGTCATTGCACAGACAAATTTGTTAGTCTTATTGGGCCGCTGTAACTTATCTCCGAAAACTCATAAGGAAACTAAAGAATGTTATTACCTGTGTCGACATCGAAACCCTCGGCTCGATACCGGGCGGAATGGGTGAACAAATAAATCTCTACAATAACGCACTTCAGAACGAAATAAGTCAACAAATAACCTCTAGACCAGTATCACCTGCGCACGAAGAGATTAGATGAAATGTCTCCACCATCACCCTCTGTCGAATAAACGAGACAAACCATGAAATAAAGAATACATCTGATATATCTTACCCTCAGTAGGCGGCAGGAGCAAGTTATGGTTCCGGTTCATCATCGAATAGCAGGGGCAAGCCGAGTTCGGCAGCAAGACATCTGTGGAGGTGTTACTCAGAACATGACCAAAAGAACTCTCTGGAGGCGAACGCATATCAAAGGAGGATTAAACCCTAAGGACGGGGCTTTGTAAATCGGGAAGCGTTTACCATCGTTCGATGGATAAGAATAAATCCCTATCGTCGATCTCTTCCCAAAATCCCGAGACTTGATCTCCCTGCGGAGGAATTTAATGCCAACAGCAGTTCCCAGAAATCGCCAGCGCAGAAGGAGTAAACAGACGCCGAGGGTGATCCACATGTCAAGCCCTCAGCAGTTGACATTAAGACCTCCGGAAAAATCAACAATTGGTGTACTACGAAGGCCAACTTGGTACGCAATTCCGCATAACAAATCAGGAGTTAATCATAAGCCGGATTGACTACAATATTCACCATATTATATAACCTTACATGTACACCATGCCAGATGAAAGTAAATATTATCAATTTTTTTTTTTAACCGGGTGTTTCGGGTTTAGTAGGAGTTGTGACACTTTTCTATCACTTTAAAAATATGTTACTTGGAAAATATGTAATTATATTTTTTTAGGTAATTGAAATTTTAACTTTTAATAAAAACATAAGAAAGATAAATTTTCTTCTAATAAATGATTAATAAATCATAAATACAATTTGATATTTATTAAGTTACAAAATTAAATTTATAATTTTAAATTATAAATTTCCTTTACGTAAAAATAACTGACTCAAAACAATATATATAAAAATATTAGGTCTAAATATATTAAAAATCGTATTGGAAAAAGATTCAAACTAATGAAAACAATATATTAAATATAAAAAACATAATATAATATAAACTAAAATTATAATATAATTAAAAATATATACTAATAGTACAACGACGTTGCACTTCCAAGGAGAGGCGCTTTCACTTTATCTAAGGCTAGAAATATATATTAAAAAATAAATAAAACGTTACAAATGCATTTTCATGTAAGCGTATATGAATTAAAGTGTTAATTATTGTGTAAATGGTCAACAAGTTGACTTACGCTCCTAGACCATGACGAGATATCCTCTCGCATCTCAAATTCCTCAATTTTACTTAATCTGTTCCTCAGTGTTTCTCCGCATTTCTCAATTTTACTTAATCTGTCCCCCGTGTTTCTCCCCATTTTTGGAACAATGCTTCCATTACTTCTCTGAAATGGTGTTTAAGTAGACTCTCTGTCGCTGCTCTCAATTGACTTGCATTTTTTTGAACAATGCTTCCATTACTTCTCTGAAATGGTGTTTAAGTAGACTCTCTGTAGCTGCTCTCAATTGACTTGCATACGTTTCCCTTAGGCTTCCCTTTTAAAAGCCGATCTTCTCATGGCAGCCATCACCTCTGCCTTCACCTCGTTCGTGACAGCGTTTGTCAGGAACTCCACTCTTTGTATTTGAAACGAACCCTCTCTGGCTATTTCACTACTCCCAGGAGATGGAAATCATACACTTACCGTTTGGATCACAAGATGTTCGACCCAGAAAAAGCAAAACCATGCGACCTCCAGCAACCACCTCCTTTGCCCGAGCTTTCAAAAATGCGCTGAAATCCGCCTACAATGGACGAAAATAAGCTTCTTCAATAGCTCGAGATCCTTCACCAGAGATTTTGCTTTGCCCTTATTCCAGGTCACTGAATTCTTTTCTAAGACCTCAGAGGGAACCTAATTACATAAAGTAGACTCAACCTTATCGCACAACTTCCAAATTATGCTATGTGCAATTTAAATATATAACAAACCCATTTAAATCCCCGATATCAGATCTGGGTGTAAATCGGTCTGGCCTTGCGTCATGAACGATTTTTAATTGAAAATATATACTCCATATTAACGGCTAATTTATAACATTTTTTTACATGCTTTCCTTGAAACTAAAAACAAATATCAAGAAGGAGAAGAAAGAAAAAAACCGATTTTTAATGTAACATTTGCAATGAATATTTTCGATAATATATACTCCATATTCGAAGGCTAATAACTTACATGCTTTCCTTGAAACTAAAAACAAATATCTAGGAAAAAAACCAGTTAAACTTTGACCGGCAGCTCCAAATATAAGTCTTTCATTAAATTTACTCATCATAAAATTTGATCCCTTCCAACATATATGTGAAGACATACTCGATAAACGCAGAGAGGAGAATAGGAAAAATGAACAAAATTGAGGCTATTGTCTCGAAATAGCCTGTCGTAGAATGACCCCGATACGCCTGCTGCGAAATATGATCTACCTGCCGCATCCTTCTGTTCAGTAAATCCGGAAGGAGGCACTGACTTTTGGAGTGTCGGGCACATATGATGTGCGGGTAGCATCATCTCGTCAACCATCAACATCAATGGAGGGCGCGAAATAAATTTTAAATTTCAAATTTGCCAGTATGTGTTCTATCATTAACGGAGGGCGCAAAATAAATTTTAAATTTGCTGGTTTGAAATCCAATTTTAAAATTCTATACGGGACGGTGACATTGAATGTATGTACGCCGCATTGAATGATGGAACCGACGGAGCCGAGCGCTGAACTCTGCCGGCAGCCTGGAATTTGACGTTCTACAGACTTTTTTTTTTAAACGTATTTGACGACACACTTTTTTTTTTCAAACCTATAAAATGATGGTTAAAAGAAATCTCAAACCGTAAATTTGACGTTCAGGTATGTAGGTTGCCAGTCATAGATTGGCAAGCGCTAGATAACCAGCCTACCATTGGGCATTTAATGCCTCTATGGTCACTGGTTCACATACATATTGCATAGCCTGATTTGACAACCCATATGATGGTCATACATTTTCTGGAACACCTTCACGGCTCTCTCCTATTTCCCGGGAGCTCCGCATGCGAACCGAACTGGCGGACAAGACAGGCCCCAAATGAATATTTATTCGCCCAGCTGCAGCCAGGCGATGTGCATTAATGCAATGGCGATGCTCTCAAATTCAAATTTTCAATCCAACTCCCGCGTCCAAGAAAATGCTCTCAAATTCAAATTTTCACGTTTAAGAGTAATAAGGAAATCAACTCATGGGGCGAAAATTTGTTTACCAGAGCTCAAAGGCCGGTATTCAGTTCCTTGTCAGGCATATTTCCAAGTTTCTCAAGGCTGCAAAGTAGGTGGGTTGGATGAGCACCAGTTTACCTCCCTGCCGTTCTCAATCTTTGGCTGGACTGTCATGATATGTTATCTGATTTACAGAAAGTACTCTGCAAACAAGGAGCGCGAAAGGAAATGCATCTTGGCCAGAGGCATCGTGTCTTCGAAGCTCACTTTGGCCCATAGATTGAAGAACAATAAATTCATGTTCATGGGATACCTTGTTGTGGGGTTTCAGAACTGCAGGAAGACATCCCCATCGTGCCAGAGATCCTCATCCTCCGATATTCTGAGCGCCTGTTATTGGGATTCCAGGTCCAATAGTTTGTTCTTATATGGAGAAAACAATTATTTTCAGACTCTCGAAAATGAAGCCCTTATCTTAGACGTGAAGAAGTTGCACGACATGGTGCCCAGAGTTTCTGCAAAGTGGAAGTTTACATTGATTTTCTGATACGCTTCCCAAGGTCTCCACCACGTATCTCGGGCAAACCGAGGATTCTGTGGTCATCGAATTCAATTACTATCGCGTGGAGAACAGATCAGAGACGAGGTTGAATAGAGAAGGGTGGGAGGAGGTTGAGCAGATGGCTTTCTTAAGCACGATTGGATATTTGTTGCCATGTGAAGGTATTGGATATTTGTTACCATGTGAAGGTGGTTGGTTCACTATCAGATAATACATCCTCGTAGCAGAGCATGAAAATTAAAAAATGCTGTCTATAACTGCGTCTCAAGAGATCAGATCTAGTTATTATATCACCATGAATTTTTTAAACAATCGAATAGCTGACTCGAACAAGGATCTAGTTTATCTTGGGATGTTCTGCGGCGCCATATCTCTGGCGCGATTGGCTTCAGTCCTTCCATGGGACAACATTTGGAGGTCATGGCATGATCATATGGACAACATACTAACTAATGCATGCATGGACTACGAATCCATAAAAGCGCTCCCTTTCTCATTTAGGGAAAATTTATTAGGCCACAACTTACAGCAGTGTGTTATCTGTTTGACAGAATTAGTGAGAGGAGAAGATGTGAGATTGTTGCTGAGCTACAACCATGGCTTCGACATGGCTTCGACATGGCATGTGTAGACAAATGGCTCCGTTCTCACTTTTCTTGCTCTACGTGTAGACATTGTTTTCATTCTGACTCTAAAGATGGGGCAGACAACATTCAGCTCACCAAATTATCTGTCCAGGAAGAGCAGACTCATCAGCCAAGAGCTTCTCAGGAGCCTGGCTCTATCATCATCATCCACTTAGAGTTTGGGGTTAAACGGTAGTGGCTACACCAAATTGTGTCCATGTGATTAATTGATGAATTTTAAATTATTTCTTCGATGTTATGAAAAGGCAAATTTTCATAATTGTCTAAACAGTTTTATATTTATATTAATATGAAAATTTAGTTACAGAAAGGAATTAATAAATTATGTGAGGTAATTGATTCACTATGATAAAATTTAGTGAAGACTAGGTTCTAGCAGGGTTAATAACTTTATTGCTAGGTAAAGTAATTAATTTATTTTTCTAAACTGTTTCATCTATAAAATTTGGAACATTTTTGAATTGGATTAATAACTTTATTATTGGGTAAAGTATTTAATTTATTTTTTTAATTGTTTATTTGTAAAATTGGAATTTTTGAATTTCCTATTTATTAAAAAATATAATATATTATATCATTATAATTATTTTTCAAAATTGTGTACATTGTAATTCAAAATTGAAAAACATCTCAAAAGAAAACTTTATTGAAAGTTTTCCTATTATTTGAAAAAATGTGGAATGTAAATCTAAAATCTCATAATATAAGTGAATTATAAGTCAAAATAGTTTTGTATGAAAGCCTAATTTCATCATTATTTTTTCATTTTTTATATATAAAAAAAGAAATTTTTGATGAATATTTTTTAACATTAAAATAAAAAATAAAAATATTTTTTATTATTGTTTTAATAAAATATATTAATTATAATTATATAATTAATGAAAGATGTATATTCTGGTTTAATTTTAAAATTAATATATATGATTTTAATAAAATAATGATTTTCTTTAATTAAAAAAACAAAATAAACTATAATAAAAAAACACAAACATAGATCCATATATGGGTTAGTTTTAATAAAAATATTATACAACACTTTTAATTTTATTGTCATCATGCTTGCTTTATTTGTTGTTGACATTATAATATCGTATGAATGAGATTAGTCAAGATATTTCACTCTTACTCTTAACCATAAATAAAAAAATAAATAAAAAATTCAACATTTTTCTCTATATATAATCTTTTAAAAATATTTCAATATAAAAAATAATTTTATATGTATATATATAAAAAAATATTTTAAATGGTTTACTAATATAAACATAATTATATATAATATATATATATATATATATATATATATAATATAAATCTTTTAAAAAAATATTCAATATAAAAAGTAATTTTATTGTATATATACAGAAAAAGAATTGATATATGTGTATAAATACAAAGATATTTTAATGTTTACTATATAAAATATTTTAATGTAAAGAAGAAGTGGTTGAAAGTAAAAAAATGTTCATTTACTTAATACAAAGTTGATATGATGAATTTAATATTAATAAGAATAATAACAACAATAATAACAAATTCAATGTAGATTATAAATATATTTTTTCAATCTATAGGATCAATATGCTTATTTTAAAATATATTAATAAAAAGACAAATATTAATAAAACAAAATATTTAATGTAAAAAATATTTTACAAATAAAATATTTCAATTCACAATTAAATATAATATTTCAATTTCAGCTCTATTTATTATATATGGTTAAAAATAAAGTTTGTATATATATTAAATAAACTAATAAATATTTCAATGCATAGGTTAAATATAATATTTTAATTTCAATTATGTATTTATTAAATATGGTTAAAATAGAATCTGTGTACTAAATAAAGTAATAGTAAAAATACTTTTTTGTGGGTAAAACATTTTAAGTGGTTTTATTTTTTTACATTTTGGACTATTTTCAAGTATAGTTTTTTGATTAATTTTTAAATTTAATAAATCTTTATTGAAATTACAAGTTTAAACTATTTAATTTACACAAGCCAAGTGTCTAAAAAAATTCATAACATCAAATTCATTATACATTTAAAAATACAATTCAATATATAGTAAGATTAAATTCTTTGAAATATAAATATTTATTTTTTCTAAATTGACACCTTAAAAAAAAATGAAATTTAATCCTTTCATACTTAACAAATTATATTTAAATAAATCTATAAAATTTTGATATTTAAATTAATCTATCAACTTACCGAACTAACTATATATATATATATAATATATATATATATATATATATATATATATATATATATATTAAAAAAATTAAAAAAATAACAAAAATATTAGCTTTACTTAAAATTTAATTAATTCAACACTCATCAGTATATGTCAACTTCTGTAATGTACCTTAATCGCTTAGAGATTTAAATAATAGACTCCATTGTATATAAAAATCAAAGAAAAGATTTAAATTAGGAGAAAGTGGAAAAGTTAGTAATTTACAAGGGCATAGTAATTGTGAAGTCCAAATTTCCCAATGTCTAATGATGGCTAAAATATTCCCACTTATATAATATATATATATATTATATATATCTATATATATTTAATATTCATTTGTGAGAAGTTAAATAAGTTTTATTTGTATTTTTTAAATATTATAAAACTAGAAGGTATAATTTTTATAGATCTCTTTATTTATTAAGTAATTTTTAGGTTAGTTGGAAATTTCTTTTTATTTAACTATCTATATTTACATAACAATTATAGGTTGAGGGACACACTTGGACGGAGTGATGAAGGTGCAACAACGAACAGGATGGGTTTAGGGTATCGTCCGGACCCTATAGCCTTCTTAGTGTCGACCACAATCTGATCATGCAGTTGCACCTCACTGCCCTCCCTTACACCAGCCCTGTTACTCACCTTCCATGGACATTTGCGTCGTTACAGTCTCTCCCTCTATTTTTTCCACTTAGGTTTTTACCCTTACCCACCTCCCCGACTTACCCTCAACTGTTACCCGGTCACTATAACAATAGGCGACCATGGTTTCTTAAGGTAGGTGGCGCGGGAATATAGGGACGGTTATGGAAGACCTAGTAGACTACTCGGAAGACCCACTGGTGGGTACCTCCATTTGGAAATCTCCCCACGTAAACCCGACAAGCAGCTACCATTATGAATGCAAATTCATTGACATCGTTGCCTCGCTTCCCGCGATCTCAGAGCACTCGTGCTCGGTGGCTACACTCTTAGAGGCCTCCCCCTCCATCCCAGACATCACTGCACAACCTTTGGACCCTTCTACCCTAAATTTTGTGGATCAAACCCTGGATCCCAGTCTGGGCATCTCCTTTGAGGGTATCTAACACTTCCCCTCCTCCGTTGACAACCACGCCCTCTCAATAGCGACCATTAACGATCTTGCCCCCTCTAATCCAAGGCATCCTGTTCCGCCCTCATTGGCCCCCCCATCTGGGAATATTATGGAAGTCCCTCCCATCTTGGAGGTTTTTCCTTCTAAACCCCTCCTGGGCATTCCTGCATTTGAGACCGACCCTACCCAAGGCACTCATCAAAATACCAAACCTAATGAAGGAACCCGGCGAGTGAAGAAACAAGGGGTCCTGAAACCAAAAGATTTGGAAGTATTCCTAAGCTTGGGTGAGGGTTTCCACTGGAGCAAGTCTATGGACACAACCAAGCGAGTGCTAGTTGGAAGAGTCAGGGGCCGGTTCTACAGTGCTACTAGATTGAAGCAGTGGGCCACGGAGGTTTGGGGTAATCATCTCGTCGAACTACCGGTGGTTCAAACTTTTGTTAAAGGATGGTTTGCACTCTGTTTTGCCAAGGCATAACACACCAACTGGGTACCTTCAGCGGTTTGGAATATAGAATAAGCACTGGTGCTTCTTCGAAGGTGGACACCACTTTTCAACCCAGAAAGAGAACAACTTGGAGCAAGCCCTCTCTGGGTCGGATTACTTGGCCTGCCCCTTCAGTTCTAGTCAGAGGACATTTTTAGGCATATTGGGAACTCCTTAGGAACCTGCCTGGAGTATGATAAATCCTACCTCTCGACAGGAAGGATGGGGTATGCAAGAATATTGGTACACATTGATACTAGCGATGGGCTTTAGGAATATATCACAATCCAATGGAGGAACTTCTCTCGAAGGAAAAATCTGGATTATGAAGGAGTTCCTTTCAGATGTAGGAGATGCTACAAGGTGGGGCATCTCTACAAGGACAGCCCTCTCATTAAAAGTAAGGAAAAGGGAGAAGTTGGAAGGACAATTCCCCCAAAGACAGATCTGGAATAGGGGGAGCCACCCCACAGCAAAGAAGATGGCAACAAAGGCGACCCACCTCATGCAAAAATGAATCTCTTGCAGGGGACCCCAAAGAAACACGACATGCCTCCGCTTCGACCTCCCTCCCCTCCTCTCACTAGGGAAAAAGCGGTTACTGGGTTGGTGGTTTCTTCTGGTATGATTTCAAACTCTCCTAATCCCTCTAAGTTGAATGCTTTTGATGGATTAATTGAATTTCTAGTTTCTTGTTTATTGAATGCAAGCGTGAACCCTCCCTCACAATCCACGCTCGTCGTTTCCTCCTCCTCACCTGATCATACCTTCTCTATAAAATTCCTCACACAACACGCACTACAAATCCATTGTTAACACCTTCAACTCTTTGGAGACTCAAAAATTGTTTGTGACTAGGTTAACAAAAAATCTAGATGCTCTGCATACACACTATGACACATTTTGGATGAAGCTCATCGTCTTATTACTTCTTTTGACACTTTTACATGCCATCATATTTTCAAGGAGTGAAATACAGATGCTGACAGACTATCCAAAGAAGCTGCGCACAAGCCATCCGGCACTTGAATGATCCAAGAACAAATAGAATGAATTTTCTATCAATACTACCACTAGCCCTTCATGGACATAGATGCTATAGCAAACTCACAGCGAGCTTAGATCATGGATTTTTTTGCTTTCAGTTACCATCTGTAAATATCCATATGTTTATACAACAAGAACAATGGATGCTATATAACTACAACTTTTATGTTACTTTTATTTGGTAAAACAATATGATGAACGGATCAGACAAGGATGCCTCGTTGCATGGATAAAAGGCATCAAATTTTTGGTTTTCTTTTTTTTGGAACTTATTTAACTGATAGGCACTGCCTCTTATAACATATGATTATGCATATACATCATGTAATTTTTATATATTAATGAAAATTACGTTTTTTCCAAAGGAAAATTAAGTAATTTTTAATTTGAGAGTATATTTTATATATTTTTATATTTATTTATTTAATCATATTGTAATGTTTTTATGAAAGTGGACATATGAAACTTATTGGAAATTTGAGTTTTATCTTCTGTGAGAGATATCATTTTCTCCAATAAAAGTAACTTCTTCTTTTAATTAGAGTTATAAGCATGAAGATGTTGAATTTTCTGAAATCTTATTGACCCAAAATCATCATTTATTAAATCTGAACTAAAGCAAGCAATAACCTAGAATCTAAATTAAATAAAATTCATCAGAAATTAGAATAATGATAATATGTTTTTGTTGTGATGTTTGTTCTCTTAATATTTCAAATTTTATATTCACTCCATGATTCTCACAAATTGTCAAAAATCACGACCAAGTCTAAACAATGTAATGCGTATGTGTAGATGGAGAACTCTTGAAATTTTTTATGCTAAATATAGACTGATATATCAAAAATCAAAAATAGGAGAAATTAAACATGATTTAACCATGATCCATTTGCATTTACTTGTTCCAAATTCCTTAACAATTGTTGCATTATCATAATGATTGTTCAAGAGTGCCTTGAAAAGAAAATGAAGATGCATACTAAATGATGACTGAGATAATGAAATGGGAATCCAATAGTCGGGCAAAGGCAACAACATAAATGAACCACAAATGATGAAATTTTCATTAGCCAGGAAGATTTCCGAGAAGAGTAAAAGGAGGCCGATGTGCACATACCATAAAGAATGTATATCCCCAAAGTCACAAAGTCATCTCGAGCAATAAATACTTGGATTTGATGAAATTTATAATTAGAATACATCCAAGCTCTTGACCACCATGATAACATGAAATATATACAAAGATAATGTGAGTATAGTGAAAGATCATAATGAATTGATCAAAGATCTAGGAGGATACTTAACCTGATATTCCGAGATTCTGAAGTTCCGAGAGAATCAAAGCGATAAGTAAGAGCTTCGATAAACAATACTTTCGAAATGGGAACAATTATCCAATAGATAAAATTCTGATAAATAAAGTCTTTATCATTTAAATGTTTTCGGTGGAGTTTATTTTTGGAGGTTTAATTGATTTTCACTTCCACTCTCGGAAGTTCCGATATATAGAAATCTTTAATATTAAAGGAAAGCACCAGGAAGCAAGACTTCAGAATAAAATAAATTTGGCACTTTTCATAAATAAAACTTGTGAATTCCTTTTTAATGTATTATGTAGGAATATCAGTACATCGAACATCCAAAAATTGGAGATAAATAATTTCATAATTTTTATAAAATAGCTCTGATGTAATATAAACTCAAGAATCTGATAAGCCAAAAAGTCCAAAATTTTGAGGAAAGATCTCAGAAAAATGCAAAGTAGATGATCAGGAATATGAGAGTCACCAATTAGAGGGTTTGAGTCATTTCATAAGAGAGGAATATGAC
The DNA here is from genome assembly GCA_000404065.3 of Pinus taeda. Lineage (NCBI taxonomy): Eukaryota > Viridiplantae > Streptophyta > Pinopsida > Pinales > Pinaceae > Pinus > Pinus taeda. The sequence goes on along the minus strand of APFE031270239.1, from coordinate 4,865 downwards.
TAAAGGGAAAAAAATATGAATGAGTATGATGCAATGGTTCAACTCAACTCGACAATTCTAAGGTTCAAAATGGGAAGAGATAAAATCATGGATAGGATTAATGTTGCAAGATTTTGCAATTTCCTTTACTTCTATGCCTTCTTTAGTTTAAAATGCAAGAAGTTGTAGACCCATGAAAAATATGATCAAGGAATGGCTAAGCATTCAATTTCAACGATTATTATCTCATCTCGTACATTTGTGAAGCAAGGAAATATGAACAAAAGCAACAATATTAAATACCCAAATTCTAATGAAAAAGAAAATACTTCCCTGAATATGTTGTAGATTAATCACTCACTTAATTTCTAAATCTAATCCAAGTTAAACCAGCTTATCTGGCATGACTTGGGATGAACCTTACTTGAAAACCGGGTAACTGGCGAATAAAGTTCCCAATAAAGTTTGGAAATTTGTATGAGTTCTTCAAATCATGTATCTTTCAAGTCATTATGTTTATACTCAAGTTGGTTGATGTGGGATTCCTTAAGGCCCATCTGCCAACAACCCTTGTCCCATCGACATCAACACATTATCTGGGATCAAGGTTAGGGTTAGAGAAGGTACTTGGGAGCCTGCATGCCTTAGTGGCAAGTGTCCTTGTCATCTACTAAGGAAATACATCAATGTTTCTTGGTGAATGAATTCTACAGTCCATTTGACTTTGAGAAATCCATTAATGGCTAGTAGAATGTATATAGTGCCTTGATTCCCATTGACATCAAAGGTGGGATATCTCCCATTGGTTAACGACCACCTCAATGGTCGACATTCCAATGATTCTTGCTTATGTTTGACATCGACACCCTTTATTCACATATGAAAGATTGCACATGGGAGTGTAGCGGTTGATGATTATATGGTTTTGTGATCTCAACATAGATTTGCAGCAGTTTGGATACTTGTATCAATATTTCCATTTTCATTTGCAGCAGTATATTCATTTCAGTAAAGGCTTCCATATAGGAGCCTAACCATTCATTTGCAGCAACATTCACATTTCCTTAGTTGTTTGGGGAAATAAAACTCCTCAGGCATGGGGGAGAAGGATACCTTTAGTTCATCCTTTAACCTTCTTTAGCAGATCAGATTAGTATTCAAATTAACTCCATCCATTCCATCCTCTACTTCATCTTGTAGCACCGAGCACATCAAAGACAAAGGTAAAACTTGAGGTAAATTTGGCTTAAGATTCTCTAATTCATTAGAAATTAATGATTCACCACTTCTCATTCCATGCATTTCATCTTTCATAAATCATTATCCTTCTCTCTTCCCTCCATTCATTTCTCATAATAAAAAGATTTATACTCTAATTACAAGACCATGTTAAAACAAAAATCCTTATGGTGTAAAGGTAGTCTCTATCGTGTCTTATCCTTCGATGATAAAAAGAATTCTATTCGAAGGATGAAATCATTACTGCCATGAAATGATAAAGGAAACTAGCTATAAGCATTGGCCTTGTGATGACGAGTATGCAAGAACCTATTCACGTACCTACTATTTCCATCACCGCCTCATTTCATTCTTCATCTCTTCCTCATCTATCCCTTTCTTGTCCTCAGATTGTATTGCTCTGTAAATTAGTATGATATGTTAAATGTGAAGAGTGTTTCTCCGTAAGAACCAACACCTCCAAATATTCAAGCTGTGTTGCTCCACAAAAACCAACACTTCCAAATATTAAAGCAATGTTGTCCCACAAAGAACCAACTTCTACAAAATGTTAAGAATATCTTAATGAGCAAGGGATTTATTTGCATGAGTACATGCAAAACCTTGGGCATGAGGGGATCTTGGGCCTCGAATATGCCCATTTTTCCACCATACAAATACCATTATTCATACCCTAAATTCCTATATGTTTACACTCATTTCATACCATAATTCCTCAACTTGCCGCCAAATCAAATCTTACACCTTGTGGTTGATTATCATTAGTTTTCTTATATTTTCTATGATTAGAGATTATTTTTTTATGATTTACTAACGACGATTTTTGCTAAGTTCATTTTTTGTAGGGTTCCATCCGAAAATTTTCATGAGTCAATTAAACTAAGTTGCTACAAGTTAAAATCTCAATTTGTGCTCAAATGAGAAATAATATCGAGATAATGACACGTGGATCTTGTTCAAAATACCCTCATTCACGTAACCCAAAATCAGTGCCATAATTCTCTGCGTAAGTACAGAATCGTTGAATGATTTGGGTTTGGTTATGAACGGTTCTCGGTCCACGTGGAGGAAAAAAAATTTGATGAGTTTTCTTTGTGTTAAAAATGGAATTAGTTCCTCCATCTATTCCATGATTAGGATGAACCCAACCATCATCCATTTGAAGACTCTCTAGAATATTGCATATGATTTTTTTGTTGTTGTATTTGCTTTTTCTTTGTTTCCATCAACTGCACCTTATAAAATTTGATGCTCTACATGTAGTTTGGGGGGCTGGGAGAGGTAGAAATCATAAGGATTGTATGTAATATTGTTTACACTATGAATACAATGGAAGCTTTAATGTAGTTTGTTTAAATGCATGTTTGCTGAACCATAATAGAAAATTCTGATTCTACACTCAATCTGCTGTAAGTATTAATGTGATTTTGATTTTTAAAAGAGTATTGCATTAATTTAAACGTGTTTCGGGAGTGGCAAGGGCCCACCACCGCATGGAAGCAAGTTTTTCAAAACATCATAGGATAAATCTAGACGTAGGGATTTTATTTTGAAAGCATTTGTTAATTAGATCTCATAATTTTGATTCTATACTCAAGGCTGTAATTTTTTTTCTTGAAATCAAATATGCATATCATGTCCAACTCGTTGCAAGCTAATGAATGGTGTTGATCAATGATTTTATTTCAAGAATAATCCATTTGTTACAAGTTTACGATTTGAATACTTAAAGGTGCTTCTTAATTGGATAAACAAGAGATCAATAACTCCATTTCTTTTAAATATGATTGAAATGGATTATGTACCTTACTGATTTAATGCAATTTCCTGTAACATTGTGTCTTGGCAATCAATTATTTGAAAGCAATGCAACAAGACCATTAAATCATTGTTTGGAGTTGTAGTTTAATTTTGAAATTCACTATAACTGTAATTAGTTATTGGTAAAACCATTAGTCAATGCATTTATGTTTGAATGATTTCCTGAGTTTGATTAAAGTAATCTAAGGATAGGATAATTTTTTATTTTGTAGTTTCTTAGATTTGAAGCATGTTAATTTAATCTTGATTATTTAAATTATTATGGCAAAGTGATATTAGGAAGATTGAAAGGTTAAAATTTGAATGCTCATTGATTTGTGTGATCCCCGGAATTAGATTAATTGAAATTTTGTTTTGAATTATTGCCTTAGTTTAACATTGTTTGAGTGAAAATGAATTCTGTTGGATTAAGATTTAGCATAAGTTTGATGCCTTTTTGAGTTAGTCTAGATTGATTTAAGGTTCTTGCACTTAGATTAAGCAGATATTATTGTTGGATTGAGTTTGCTATTATTTAAAGCAAGATTAGATTATTGAAATAATAAGAGTGTTTCATCTTGCATTGTACATTTTGATTGAAGTTGTTTTGAGTATTAAATCAGAGTAACAAAGCTACCATAGGATTTTATTGAATTAAGATGTAGCATAAGTTTGATGTCTTTTTGAGTTATCCTCGGTTTATTTAAGGTTCTTGCACTTAGATTAAGTAGATCTTATTGTTGGATTGAGTTTGCTATTATTTAAAGTGAGATTAGAGTATTCAAAGAATAAGAGTGTTTCATTTTGAACTATAGATTTCGATTGAATTTGTTTTGAGTATTAAATCATAGTAACTAAGCTGTGATAGGTAAGTCTTAGGTCATAATTAGAAATAAACTCATTTGAACAATGATTATAAATTACATACTTAGATAGTAAATTGATTTCATATTCTAGTTTAGGTTAGATGTTGCGATCCTGCATTACCTGCGCTTGTGCCTGTAAGTGTTATGATCCCACATTGATAATTTAATGTTGGAACTATTACACATATAATTTCCGCAACAATTGCCGTGAGAGTTGTTTTCGAGTCCACTATGGTTATAGATGTTGTAACGTAATGTAATCATTTAACGGTGAAAATAAAATTAAAATTAAATTAAAATAAATCAATATTAAAATAACAAATATATGTTTTTTATTTTTATTCATTTTGTTTGGTAGTTAAGGTAAGCTTGACTTGGTAGAGTTACCAATAGTTTTGGAGCTCCAAATTTATGATAACCCATTGTATTGACCCATGGTATTCATGTGGAATATAGTATTTTTAAAGAGGGAAATTAAACCATCGTAGATCCATCTTAATTTGGGATCTACCAAGTCCCTTTGTATCTCAAGAGAATTGATTCATTGACTTGGTTGAATTACCCATAGTTTTTGAGCTCCATATTTAAGATAACCAATTGTATTGACCCATAATATTCATGTGGAATATAGTATATTTAAAGAGGGAAATTAAACCATCCTAAATCCATCTTAATTAGGGGTCTAAGTTTTTGAGCTCCATATTTAAGATAACCCATTGTATTGACCCATAGTATTCATATGGAATATAGTATACTTAGAGAGAGAAATTAAGCCAACCTAAATCCATCTTAATTAGGGGTCTACCAAATTCATACAAGGATTAAATCAAGAGAATTGATTCCTCTAAATACTTGATAAATCTAAAATTAAATTAAAATTTAACTTAATTTAAATTTAAATAAATAGAAACTATAATAATTAAATAAACATTTAAGTTAAATTTTAAATTAAATAAATAAAAGCATTACAATATGATTAAA
>APFE031270237.1:0-21202 GCA_000404065.3 Pinus taeda | reverse complement strand
AATACATAAATATATTATATAATTTGTATATTAGTGTATTTTTGTAAGCTAGGGATGACTATATCTTCATCACGTTCAATATATCATCTGGATCGGGATGGGCAATTGAACAAGTGACTTCACATCAAGGAGTGTCTTAAAGAAGCACCCGATCACTATTTATCTTGGTCAGTGTTTATTTTGATCCTATCTCGGTCACTATTTATCCTAATCCCGGACAATTGAACCAGTGACTTCACATCAAGGAGTGTCTTAAAAAAGCCCCTGATCATCGTCTATCCAAGAAAAATATAATCAATATAAATTCATAAAGCTATTTAACCAAAATTTATTAAAAATACTTAGTTAAATATTTAACAACATAATTTTATAAAGTAAAATACAACGTAATGTAAAAATCAATTTTTATTTATTTTAATTTTATGTATCAACTATAATTTCTAACAAAGTAGTGTCCAAGGATTTAATTTCTCTTAATTTTTAATATTTTTTAATAGATTGGAAACTAATTTTTATGATATGTATATTTCATTAACATTTAAAATAACTTAATTGACAATCAAATTACTAAATAATTTTTTAAATATGATTTTTTTTATCAAGAACTTGATTTTTCTTAATCTCAAATAAATTTAAAATGACATCTAAATATTTTATTAAAATTTTGAAATGAATTAATTATATTATTGTGTTATTTCTTTTTCCATTTACTTTTTTTTTTGGTAATAAAACATACATTAAATTTTTATTAGCACAAAATTTTTTTGTTATTCTTTTCTATTTTTCATTATTTCTATGGTTATTTAATTTTCCTATTTTAACCAATTTTTTTATATTTATTATTATAATATTATTTTATACCTATATCAGTAAATAAGCACCATTGCTACTTCGTTCTCTATCATAATATTAGATATATTGAACTTCACAATTTTATGGTTTGAGTAGAGACTGCCTTTATTTTATACAAGAATTTACTAACATTTATATACTTGAACAAAAATTATTTCCAAATTAATTATTAATAGTTTTCTTTTTCAATAAGTTCAAATAAAAATATAATATTTTTCTAAATATTATGTCGAGAAATATTTGGCAACATAAATATCATCATAATAATTAGAATATATTGAATTCCCAATTTTATGGTTTGATAAAACACTAACATTTATTTTGTACAAGTATTGGTAAAACATAATTATATCCTTGCAAAAATATATTTCCAAAATAAATTATTAACAATCTATTCAAATTTTCAATAAAAATATAATATTTTTCTAAATATTATGTTAAGAAATATTTGGCAACATAAATATGATCGTTAGATTGTGTACAATGTAATTTGCACTTATAGTGACTATGCATTATCATTAACGTAATCTTCAAGGCAATTGTTCACCAAACATCACAAACGCACACCAATCCACTGTCCAGTCTGACTTGCCAATTTAAAAAATTACAAAAGTAACATTATTTCTATTAAGTTTGGAAAACAATTAAATCAATTAATGAACATGTTTATCTCTAACTAACTTGATTTTGGAAAAATTAACACATTAGTCTCAAGGCCTAACACCATTTTTCCATGAGTTTGTTGGATGTGATTTATATTGATTGGTTAGAAGGCATTCTACCATGGACAATTTTAGGGGCTAATATTCGCAGATGGGATAATTTTCGATGCTTTGTCCAAAAAAAATGATTCGCCAATTTCCAATTTTTATAAAAATGATTCGCCCAAATTTTACAATATAAAATTATTTTACCTTAAAAATCGCTAATGTTATATATAGAATAGATATAAAATCATTATAAATTTGAATAATTTTACAAATACATCAATAAAGATTTTATAGTTTGCATATTAGGGATGATTCACCAATGTTTTTAAACTTCAACATAATTTTCCATCCTTAAAATTTTCCCTGCATTCTACTTATAATACAGAAGACGAACCTTCTACTTATAATACAGATGATTGTGTCGCCTACCCACACAAATAGTATTTAATATGTTATATAGAGCATCGATTTTGTCCAACATTGATGTCATTTCAAATATTTTCTTTGGTCGTGCAGGTGATATGTCGATTACAACAAATCAAGTAAGCAAGTAACATCGAACCACCTTTGGCTGATAAAAAGTTACTATCTATGAAGTGTAAAGTTCAATCTTTTTATCCATTGGAGTTTATATTTCCTTATTTTTTAACTTTTTATGATTAAATAATATTTAAAATTTTAAGATGAATCAATTATATATATATCTAATATATATTATATATATATATATATTATATAGCTAAGCATATATATTTATTAATATATATTTAATTTACATTAATTGATATTAATATACACTGATAACTTAATATATATTCAACATAATATTCAGTTATTATTTAATTTTAATTCATTTTACATTTTTTATCATTGTTGGAAGTATTTTTTACAACACATCATGACATCAAAATATTTTACTTAAGCTAAAAAAGACTGAAGACTAGTTGCGTTGGTAGAGCCTACCAGGCAGAGGTCGACGTGTTTGTTCCGAGCATAACCAACCGCAAACCCCAATAACTATAGAGGAGCCAACACACAGTTGTTAGCACAAGTTGACAGAGGAAAGCAAAACACAGTGCATGAATGCAAATATACAAGGGATACATTTTCCATACTAGAAGGATTTGCAGCGAGAACATAGAACAAGCCTTTAACCCATGAATTCCAACCAACGACTAAGACAAAGGAGTGGCCACATTAAGAACAGAAGAATGAAAGAGGCAAATTGAATCATGGATAGAAGAGGCTACCTGCATTGAAGCTGAAGACCGGAGAGCGCCACTGTTTCGAAACATGAATGCATGCCAACCACTAAGTTTCACAAACAAGACAACCTCATACCAGAACCCGAGCTCGTGAAGCAAAGACCAGTTGAAACAATTGCAAAAAGAGCATAGAAATCTACTTACACAGGCGGCGGAAAAACCATTCTTGGTTGCCCAATGAACCAAGGCCAAATAATATCCAAACAAGCATAAGAACCAAGCAAGTATAAGAGTCACACTATCGGACGAGAAAACAAACTAGAAGGCATGCCCAGTAGTTACAACATAGCTGCATACACAAGTAGCAGAACCACACCAGAGCAAACCCTCAGCGAACAAGTGCAAAATGGTTGAATGAGCGACAGAGGAAGAGTTTTGGCGAAACGAGGAGCAGGAAATGTGACCCGAGGTTAGTACATAATATTGATTGCAGACATAAATGCCACCTATCACTTTCCAGAAATATCTGAGAGTATTGGTAACCATAAACTAATCCACAGCTAAACCATACTTAAAATCATTTAATTATTGATTAGTCTGAACAATGTTGGGTTAGTCCCATCATAGTGGTATTAGAGCAGTTGAAATTGACTAAAGAAATGGAGGTAGGAAGGAGAGGTCATGGAAGAGGTGTTTGAAGGATAGCAAAGGAAGGATTGAGAGAGGAGATCGGGATTCTTACTACCCGTTTGGAGGCAGTCGAAGTAGGGAGAAGAAGGGATCTAGAGGTAGGCGATGACAGCCAAAAGGAAGCTGAAGTGACAACAGATGGATCAGATGGAGGGCCAAGAAATGAGACTGTTGAGATCTGTTTTAGTGGCAAGCAGTAAACCCAAACCAGAACTCCCAAATTATGATGGCAGCCTGTCCATAGAGGTTCTATTGGATTGGATCAACGAGTTGGATAAGTATTTCGAGTGTGAGGAGGTCAGTGAAGATCACAGAGTTAAGTTCGATGCGACGAAGTTGAAGGGACACACAACCTTGTGGTGAGATAATGTCCAAACAGAGAGAAGGAGATTGAACAAGTTTCCGATTAAAACCTGGTCAAGGATGGTGGCCAAGTTGAAGGGCAGATTTCTGCCGAAAGACTATCGGATTGCACTACACGGAAAAGTAGAGAACCTGAAACAGAAAGGAATGACGGTGAGGGAATACACTGAGGAGTTTTATTGAGTGAACTTAAGGGCGGTTATACAGAGGATACCTCGGAAAAGACAACTAGGTACATAAATGGTTTAAGACTAGAAATTTTAGATGAAATTAGTATTCTGTCTCCAAAGAACATTGAAGAAGCATATCAGAGTGCTATGAAAGCTGAAGAGAAAATTACCAGAAAGAAAAATGCCAGGAGAGGACGAGGAACTGGCAAAGGAAAAGGCTAGTCATATGGTAGAGGATAGACTACTAGTAGTAATGAGGAAGGTAGAAGTTCTAAAGCTTTCGAATCAATAGATAAAGGTGATAGTGCGAAAGGTGGTAGGCCATACTAGCGAGGTAGGGGAAATGGTTGAGGTAGAGGAGCTGGTTACCAATGTTACAAGTGTCATAAATGGGGGCACAGATCATTTGAATTTCCTGAGGCAGACCAAGATGGATAGAGGGGTGTGTATGTCACACAACCAAAAGAAGCAGAGGCACCTCCCCAAGAAGCAGAGAATGCTTCAAAAATAAAGGAAGCCCTGGTGTTGAACAATGTGTTGTTAAAACTAGCAAAAGAAACCATCGAACAAACTCAGTAGAAGGCTTTATTTAGAACAGTTTGTAAGTCACATGGTGGCTTTATTTAGAACAGTTTGTAAGTCACATGGTAAGTGTTGTAAGCTAATTATTGACAGCGGTAGTACAAATAACTTGGTGGCCACAGAGATGGTGGAAAAGTTGGAATTGAAGAGATTGAAACATCCCACCCCTTACAAAGTCTCATGGCTGCAAAAAGGCCATCAGTTGCTGGTGGATGAACAATGTGAGGTGGAGTTTCAAATAGGCAGATATAAGGATAAGGTCATTTGTGATATCATGCCAATGGATGTGTGTCACATACTGCTAGGCAGGCCATGGAAGTACGACAGGAAGGTGGTACATGATGGATTAAAAAACTGTTATAAGTTTGTCAAGGATGGAATCAAGCATACGCTTGTTCCCACCAAGGAGGAAGGAATAGCAGGAACAAGTGAGCCAAGAGAATTGTTGGTTAGTGGAAAACAGTTTCTAAAACAAGTTGAGGATAGCAAGGTGAGTTATGCAGTTGTAAGAAGAGCAAAAATGGTACTGTTACCCGGAGCAAGTTTGCCGAATAAGGCAGCATATCGAATGAGCCCCAAGGATAATGAAGAGATTAGGAAGCAGGTGCAGGAACTGTTAGACAAAGGATTGATAAGGGAGAGTTTGAGCCCTTGCATAGTTCCAATGGTTCTCACTCCCAAGAAAGGAGAAGAATGGCGAATGTGCACAAACTCGAGGGCCATCAACAAAATCATCATCCAATACAGGTTTCCACTGCCACAGATGGACAACATGATGGATTGCCTAAGCAGGGCAGCATATTTTTCTAAGATAGACTTGAAGAGCAGGTATCATTAGATCTGAATTCGAGAGGGGGACGAGTGGAAGACAACCATTAAGACGAATGAGGAACTGTATGAATGGTTGGTTATGCCATTCAGGTTGAGAAATGCACCCAGTACGTTTATGCGATTAATGAATGAAATGTTGAAAGAATACATTGGAAAATTTGTGATAGTGTACCTGGACGACATACTAATTTTCAGCAGGATAAGGGAGGAGCACCTTCGACATGTTCGGAAAGTGCTGGAAAAATTACAGTAGAATAAACTGCTGATAAATCTGAAAAAGTGTACTTTTCTTCAAAAGGAATTGATTTATTTGGGCTTTGTAATAGCATAAAACGAACTGAAGATGGATTCATAGAAGATTGTAGCAATAGTTAATTGGCCATCTCTGAAAAGCTTATTTGAGGTATGTAGTTTTCATGGGCTAGCGAGTTTTTACTAGAAATTCATAAGAAATTTTAGTGAAATCTGTGCACCTATGTTGGACACCATTAAAAAGGCCAGTGAGCCTTTTCGATGGACTGATGCAGCGGAGAGGAGTTTTCAGCTACTAAAGAAAAAGATCACAGAGAGACCGATCTTGAGATTGGCAGATTTTAAGAAGCTTTTTCAGGTTTGCTGTGATGCTAGCAGTACGGCTATTGGAGCTGTACTTAGCCAGGAGGATAAACCTGTTGCATTTTTCAGCGAGAAGCTAAATGAAAGCAGACAGAAATATTCGTCCTATGACAAGGAGTTCTATGTTGTTGTACAGGCATTGAAACACTGGATGCATTATTTGTTGGGAAATGAATTTGTGTTGTTTTCAGATAATTTTGCACTATAGTATGTAATGCAATAGCACAAGCTGAATCACAAACATGCCAAGTGGGTGGAATATGCAGAGGTTCACCTTCGTGTTGAAACACATCAGCGGGCAGGCCAACAAGGTGGCAGATGTGTTGAGTAGGAGGGCCTTACTTTTGCAGGAGTGTACTGTACAAGTGTTGGGTTTTGAGCACTTGAAAGATTTATATCAGACTGACACAGATTTTAAAGAAGCCTATGAGGCATGCCAGAATCCCTTGGTGGGAGATAACAGTCCATGGTTGGACTACAACTTGCAAGAGAAACTTTTGTTTAGAGGAGGACACCTATGGATTCCTGACTGCTCGATGAGAGAGAACATTATTCGGGACAACCACAGTGGAGGTCTAGCCAGACATTTCGGCGTAAACAAGACACTCGAGCAGTTCAGTCATTTCTACTTTTGGCCAAAGATGCAAATGGATGTACAACGATTTGTGACCAGATGTAAAGTGTGCCAGTTGGCGAAGGGTCACAGTCAAAACACGGGACTATATACACCGTTACCTATTCCAGGCAGACCATGGGACTCAGTCAGATTGGACTTTGTCTTGGGTCTACCTAGGACACAGCGAGGTTATGACTCGGTGATGGTAGTAGTGGACAGATTCTCGAAGATGGTGAATTTTATCCCTTGCAGAAAAACTAGTGATGCCACTCACATGGCCCACTTGTTCTTCATGGAGATTTTCAGGCTACATGGGTTGCCTAAGTCTATTATTTCGAATAGGGATGTGAAGTTCACAGGGCACTTTTGGCATACCCTATGGAAGATGATGGATACACAGCTGAGTCACAGCTCTGCTTATCACCCGCAAACCGACGGAAAAACAGAGGTGGTAAACAGGAGTTTGGGAAACCTACTACGAAGCTTGATTGGTGAGAATTCACGAATGTGGGATCGAGTGCTTGCACAGGTAGAGTTCGCTTATAATGACTCGCCTAATCGCAGCATAGGTTACAGTCCATTTCAGATCCTGTACGGCATGCATCCTTACGGAGTGCATGAGTTGTGGGATCTTGGATTGCAAGAAAGGCGAAGCGCAGATGGAGAAGATTTCGCTAACGCGATGAGAGATTTGCATGAGCAGGTGAAAATTAAATTGCAGGACAACAGCCAAAAGTATAAACAACAAGCAGATTTGAAGAGAAGGGAAGTATAGTTCAATGTAGGAGATGAAGTCCTCACACATTTGCACAAGGAACGTTTTCCTAGAGGTGCATACAATAAGCTGAAGTATAAGAAGATAAGTCCCTGCAAAGTCCTCCGGAAATTTTCAGCGAATGCCTATGAGATACAGTTGCCACCTGGGATAGGCATTTCACCCATCTTTAATGTAGCAAACCTATTTACTTACACTGCTGACCTAGAAGAAGAAGATAGAACCACACGACCTACACGGAATACCCAGGATGGAGGAGAAACTTGAATGAGACAAATGCCTTACATTCATCCTCCCGAGATCGAGAGAATCCTCGATACTTGGGTGGCCAAACGAACTCGGCGAAGGAGTATCTGCAATACCTAGTCAAGTGGAAGAACCATCCTATTGAGGACAGTTCGTGGCTTGATGCCAGGCAGATTGAGTAGGCGGGTTCTTCAGTCGAGAAGCTCATGGACCGGAGTCATGATTTCGTTTTTCCCCGGGAGCCTGATGCAGGAGCATCCAGCTAGGGCACCATGACTGGGTGTTGGTCTCCACCAAGATGGAAGTTGTCTTAACAAGTTATTTTTTTTTTTATGTTAGTTTGTCAAAGTAGGATGTAAGTTTTTGTTTAATTTTAATTTCAATACTAGTTAGGGACGGTTTGGTCGGTTAGGGTCATTAGTTTGTCTGTCTTTAAACAATAGATATTTAATAACTGTTTTGTCATTCTGGAAAAAGAAACAAAATGTGTTTGATGTAAAATCTTGTCGTAGAGCAGAACCGAATACAAGAATCGTTATGTAACTAAATAGAATTATAACTGAAAAGCAGTAACTGCACAGTTCAGGTAAATATGAACATAGACTACAAATGTACATGAAAAATCCATTGAAAGAGATCAACATTTTTTTTTCATTCAAGAAATAATAATAAAAGAACAGACAATTTGAATCCATCTGTGTATCTACTACATTTTCGTTTTGCTTCCTAATTCACCAAACATCAGAGTAAATGATACAATGCTCATAGACAAATTTATTTAATTCTTTTTTTTCTAAGAGACAGAGTCCAGACAGTGAGACAAAGATACAAATGCTAGAATAAGGGTTTGTATCGCATATAAGGAAACACCATTGACTAAACAAGAGCGAACGTAGACAAATAAATCGGATGAGTAAAGCATATACAGGCCATACAATTATCTTTTAACTTCGAAATCAATCACTGGGACAAATTACAAAAACAACTACAGAATTTCCTTTCGTGGAAAAGCATTACAAACACAGTTGCAAATCAACAATTGAAATTCGAAGGCGTTGAAGCCGGATTGAAGGGAACGATAGCCAAATCACCATCATTAAAACTAAGGTAAATCGAAACTAATGTTTCCCTAAAAGTTTTCCTTTAAGTTATAACATGAAATGTATAAAGACACATAACAGAGTTCCAAAATAGTACACAGACAGTCACATAAGCTGACGGTCGACAAACCCTAGGTGAGGGTTTTGGGAAATGGCTCCCACACATTGAAAGTTACAGCCAACAATCACAGGAACGTGAAAGCCTATGATAACAAAATGACCAGGACGCTGGCTATAGCCAAGATTCACATTGACTAAGCATTGAGGGAAAACAAACCCTCATACTCATAGGCCTGTTCTAAAAAAGACCGAAGACTAGTTGCGTTGGCAGAGCCTACCAGGCAGAGGCTGGCGTGTTTGTTCCGAGCATAACCAGCCGCAAACCCCAATACCTGTAGAGGAGCCAACACATAGTTGTTAGCACAAGTTGATAGAGGAAAACAAAATACAGTGCATGAATGCAAATATACGAGGGATACATTTTCCATACCTGAAGGATTTGCAGTGAGAACAGAGAACAAGCCATTAACCCACGAATTCCAACCAGCGACTGAGACAAAGGAGCGGCCACATTAGGAACAGAAGAATGAAAGAGGAAAATTGAATCATGGATAGAAGAGGCTACCTGCATTGAAGCTGAAGACTGGAGAGCGCCACTGTTTCGAAACCTAAATGCATGCCAACCAATGAGTTTCAAAAACAAGACAACCTCATACCAGAACTCGAACTCATGAAGCAAAGACCTCTTGAAACAATTGCAAAAAGAGCACAGAAATCTACTTACACAGGCAACAACAGAACCATTGTTGGTTGCCCAATGAACCAGGGCCAAAGGCTATCCAAACAAGCATAAGAACCAAGCAAGTATAAGAGTCACAATGTCGGACCAGAAAACAAACCAGAAGGCGCGCCCAATAGTTGCAGTGCAATTGCATACACAAGTAGCAAAACCACACCAGAGCAAACCCTTGGTGAACAAATGAAAAATGGTTGAATGAGCGACAAAGGAAGAGTTTCGGCGAAATGAGGAGCGGGAAACGTGACCCGAGGTTAGTACATAGTATTAATTGCAAACATAAATGCCACCTATCACTTTCCAGAAATATCTGAGAGCGTTGGTAATCAAACTAATCCACAACTAAACCATACTTAAAATCATTTAATTATTGATTAGTCTGAACAATGTTGGGCTGGTCCCATCATAGTGGTATGAGAGCAGTTGAAATTGACTAAAGAAATGGAGGTAGGAAGGAGAGGTCGTGGAAGAGGTGTTTGGAGGATAGCAAAGGAAGGATTGAGAGAGGAGATTAGGATTATTACTGCCCATTTGGAGGTAGTCGAAGTAGGGAGAAGAAGGGATCCAGAGGTAGGCGATGATAGTGAAAAGGAAGCTGAAGCGAAAATAGATGGATCGGGTAGAGAGGGCCCAGAAATGAGACTGTTGAGATCTGTTTTAGTGGCAAGAAGTAAACCCAAACCATAAATCCCAAATTATGATGACAGCCTGTCCATAGAGGTTCTATCAGATTGGATTCGTGAGCTTGATAAGTATTTCGAGTGTGAGGAGGTCAGTGAAGACCATAGAGTTAAGTTCGCTACGACGAAGTTGAAGGGACACATAGCCCCGTGGTGGGACATTGTCCAAATAGAGAGAATGAGATTGAACAAGTTTCCGATTAAAACCTGGTCAAGGATGGTGGCCAAGTTGAAGGGCAGATTTCTGCCGAAATACTATCAGATTGCACTACATAGACAAGTACAGAACCTGAAACAGAAAGGAATGATAGTGAGGGAGTACACTGAGGAGTTTTATCAAGTGAACTTAAGGGCTGGTTATACAGAGGATACCTTGGAAAAGACAGCCAGGTACATAAATGGTTTAAGACAAGAAATTTTAGATGAAATTAGTATTCTGTCTCCAAAGAACATTGAAGAAGCATATCAGAGTGCTATGAATGCTGAAGAGAAAATTACTAGAAAGAAAAATGCCATGAGAGGACGAGGAACCAGAAGGGGAAAAGGCCAGTCATATGGCAGAGGACAGACTACTAGTAGTAATGAGGAAGGCAAAAGTTCTAAATCTTCTGGATGAGCAGATAAAGGTAATAATGTGAAAGGTGGTAGGCCATACCAGCAAGGTAGGGGAAATGGCCGAGGCAGAGGAGCTGGTTACCGATGTTACAAGTGTCATAAATGGGGGCACAGATCATTTGAGTGTCCTGATTTAGACCAAGCTGGACAAAGGAGTGCGTAACTTGCACAACCAGAAGAAGCAGAGGCACCTCCCCAAGAAGCAGAGAATGCTCCAGAAATAGGGGAAGCCCTGGTGTTGTTAAAACTAGCAAAAGAAACCACCGAAAAAACTCAGTGGAAGGCTTTATTTAGAACAGTTTGTAAGTCACATGGTAAGTGTTGTAAGCTAATTATTGACAATGGTAGTACAAATAACTTGGTGGCCATAGAGATGGTGGAAAAGTTGGAATTGAAGCGATTGAAACATCCCACCCCTTGCAAAATTTCATGGTTGCAAAAAGGCCATCAGTTGCTGGTGGATGAACAATGCGAGGTGGAATTTCAAATAGGCAGATATAAGGATAAGGTCATTTGTGACATCATGCCAATGGATGTATGTCACATACTGCCAGGTAGGCCATGCCAGTACCACAGGAAGGTGGTACATGATGGATTGACAAACTGCTATAAGTTTTTTAAGGATGGAATCAAGCATACGCTTGTGCCCATCAAGGAGGAAGGAACAACAGGAACAAGTGAACGAAGAGCATTGTTGGTTAGTGGAAAAAAGTTTCTGAAACAAGTTGAGGATAGTGAGGTGAGTTATGCAGTTGTAAGAAGAGCAAAAATGGTACTGTTGCACACAGAGGTATCAGATTTACCCAAAAAATTTAGCAGATGTTGCAAGAATTTACAAACATAGTGGTGGATGACTTGCCAGATAAATTGCCCCCCAAAAGAAGCATAAGTCACCATATTGACTTCATACCCAGAGCAAGTTTACCGAATAAGGCATCATATCGAATGAGCCCCAAGGAAAATGAAGAGATTAGGAAGCAGGTGAAAGAACTGCTAGACAAAGGATTGATAAGGGAGAGTTTGAGCCCTTGCACAGTTCCAATAGTTCTCGCTCCCAAGAAAGGAGGAGAATGGCGGATGTGCACAGATTCGAGGGCCATCAACAAAATCACCATCCGGTACAGGTTTCCACTGCCACAGATGGACGACATGATGGATTGCCTAAGCGGGGCAGCATATTTTTCTAAGATAGACTTGAAGAGTGGGTATCATCAGATCCGAATTCGAGAGGGGGACGAGTGGAAGACAACCTTTAAGATGAATGAGGGACTGTATGAATGGCTGGTTATGCCATTTGGGTTGAGCAATGCACCCAGTACGTTTATGTGATTAATGAATGAAATGCTAAAAGAATACATTGAAAAAATTGTGATAGTGTACCTAGACGACATACTAATTTTCAGCAGGATAAGGGAGTAGCACCTTCGACATGTTCGGAAAGTGCTGGAAAAATTATAGCAGAATAGGCTGCTGATAAGTCTGAAAAAGTGTACTTTTTTGCAAAAGAAATTGATTTATTTGGGCTTTGTAATAGCAGAAAATGAACTGAAGATGGATCCGGAGAAGATTGCAGCAATAGTTAATTGGCCATCTCCAAAAAGCTTATTTGAGGTACGTAGTTTTCATGGGCTAGCGAGTTTTTACCGGAAATTCATAAGAAATTTTAGCAAAATCTATGCACCTATGTTGAACACCATTAAAAAGGCTAGTCAGCCTTTTCAATGGACTGATGCAGCAGAGAGGAGTTTTCAGCTACTAAAGGAAAAGATCATAGAGAGACCGATCCTGAGATTGCCAGATTTTAAGAAGCTTTTTCAG
Organism: Pinus taeda; assembly: GCA_000404065.3. Taxonomy (NCBI): domain Eukaryota; kingdom Viridiplantae; phylum Streptophyta; class Pinopsida; order Pinales; family Pinaceae; genus Pinus; species Pinus taeda. The sequence goes on along the minus strand of APFE031270237.1, from coordinate 8,538 downwards.
GTTCACTGTGATGCTAGCGTACGACTACTGGAGCTATACTTAGCCAAGAGGATAAACCTGTTACATTTTTCAATGAGAAGCTAAATCAAAGCGGACAGAAATATTCATCCTATGACATGGAGTTCTATGTTGTTGTACAGGCATTGAAACACTGGAGGCATTATTTGCTGGGAAATGAATTTGTGTTGTTTTCAGATAATTCTACACTACAGTATGTAATGCAATAGCACAAGCTGAATCACAAACATGCCAAGTGGGTGGAATATTTGCAAAGTTTCACCTTCGTGTTGAAACACATCAGTGGGTAGGCCAACAAGGTGGCAGATGCGTTGAGTAGGAGGGCCTTACTTTTGCAGGAGAGTATTGTACAAGTGTTGGGTTTTGAGCACTTGAAAGATTTATATCAAAATGACACAGATTTTAAAGAAGCTTATGAGGCATGTCAGAATCCCTTGGTGAGAGATAACAGTCCATGGTTGGACTACAACTTGCAAGAGAAACTATTGTTTAGAGGAGGACAGCTATGCATTCCTGACTGCTCGAAGAGAGAGAACATTATTCGAGAGAAGCACAGTGGAGGTCTAGCTGGACATTTCAGCATAGAAAATACAGTCGAGTAGCTCAGTCATTTCTACTTTTGGCCAAAGATGTGAAGGGATGTACAACAAATTGTGACCAGATGTAAAGTGTGCCAGTTGGTGAAGGGTCATAGTCAAAACACGGGACTGTATACACTATTACTTTTTCCAGGTAGACCATGGGACTCAATCAGATTGGACTTTGTCTTGGGTCTACCTAGGACACAACGGGGTTATAACTTGGTGATGGTAGTAGTGGATAGATTCTTGAAGATGGCACATTTTATCCCTTGCAGAAAAACCAGTGATGCCACTCACGTGGCCCACTTGTTCTTCACAGAGATTGTCAGGCTACATGGGTTTCCTAAGTCTATTCTTTTGGACAGGGATGTGAAGTTTATAGGGCACTTTTGGCGTACCCTTTGGAAGAAGATGGATACACAGCTGAGTTACAGCTCTAATTATCACCCGCAAACTGACGGACAAACAGAGGTGGTAAACAGGAGTCTGGGAAACCTGCTACGAAGCTTGATTGGTGAGAATTCACGGATGTGGGATCGAGTGCTTGCACAGGCAGAGTGTGCTTATAACAACTCGCCTAATCGTAGCACAGGTTACAGTCCATTTCAGATCCTATACGGCATGCATCCTCGCAAAGTGCATAAGTTGCGGGATCTTGGATTGCAAGAAAGTCGAAGCGCAGATGGAGAAGATTTCGCTAAGGCGATGAGAGATTTGCATGAGTAGGTGAAAATTAAATTGCAGGACAACAACCAAAAGTATAAACAACAAGCAGATTTGAAGAGAAGGGAAGTATAGTTCAATGTAGGAGATGAAGTCCTCACGCATTTGCACAAGGAACGCTTTCCTAGAGGTGTATACAATAAGCTGAAGTATAAGAAGATAGGTCCCTGCAAAGTCCTCTAGAAATTTTCAGCAAATGCCTATGAGATATAGTTGCCACTTGGGATAGACCTTTCACCCATCTTTAATGTAGCAGACCTATTTCCTTACACTGCTGACCCAGAAGAAGAAGATAGAACCACACGACCTACATGGAATACCCAGGATGGAGGAGAAGCTTGGATGAGACAGATGCCTTACGTTCAGCCTCTCGAGATTGAGAGCATCCTCGATACTCAGGTGGCCAAATGAACTCAGCGGAAGAAGTATCTGCAATACTTGGTCAAGTGGAAGAACGGTCGTATTGAGGACAGTTCGTGGCTTGATGCCAGGCAGATTGAGCAGGCAGGTTCTTCAGTCGAGAAGGTCATGGACCGGAGTCATGATTTCTTTTTGCCCCGGGAGCCTGATGCAGGAGTATCGAGCTAGGGCACCATGATCGGGTGTTGGTCTCCGCCAAGATGGAAGTTGTCTTAACAAGTTGTTTTTTTTTTTTATGTTAGTTTGTCAAAGTAGGATGTAAGTTTTTGTTTACTTTAATTTCAATATTAGTTAGGGACAGTTTGGTCAGTTAGGGTCATTAGTTTGTCTGTCTTTAAACAATAGATATTTAATAACTGTTCTGTCATTCTAGAAAAAAAAAACAAAATGTGTTTGATGTAAAATCTTTTCATAGAGCAGAACCGAATACAAGCATCGTTATGTAACTAAATAGAATTACAACTGAAAAACAGTAACTACACAATTCAGGTAACTGTGAATAAAGACTACAAATGTACATGAAAAATCCATTGAAAGAGTTTAGCATTTTTTTTTGCATTCAAGCAATAATAATAAAAGAACAAACAATTCAAATCCATCTGTGTATCTACTACATTTTCGTTTTGCTTCCTAATTCACCGAACATCAGAGTAAACGATACAATGCTCATAGAAAAATTTATTTAATTTTTTTTTCTAAGAGACGGAGTCCAGATAGTGAGATAGAGATGCAAATGCCAGAATAAGGGTTTGTATCCCATAGAAGGAAACGACATTGACTAGATAGGATCAAACGCAGACAAATAAATTGGACGAGTAAAGCATATATAGTCCATACAATTATCTTTTAACTTCGAAATCAACCACTAGGACAAATTACCAGAACAACTACAAAATTTCCTGTTCGTGGAAAAGCATTACAAACACAGTTGCAAATCAACAATTGAAATTCGAAGGCATTGAAGCCGGATTGAAGGGAACGACAACTAAATCACCATCATTAAAACTAAGGTAAATCGAAACCAATGTTTCCCTGAAAGTTTTCCTTTAAGTTATAACATGAAATGTATAAAGACACATAACAGAGTTCCAAAATAGTACACGGACAGTCACATAAGCCGACGGTCAACAAACCCTAGGTGAGGGTTTTGGGAAACGGCTCCCACACATTGAAAGTTGCAGCCAACAATCAAAGGAACATGAAAGCCTATGATAACAAAATGACCAGGACGCTGGCTACAGCCGAGAGTCACATTGACTAAGCATTGAAGGAAAACAGACCCTCATACTCACAGGCCTGTTCTAAAAAAGACTGAAGACTAGTTGTGTTGGCAGAGCCTACTAGGCAAAGGCCGACGTGTTTGTTTTGAGCATAACCAGCCGTAAACCCCAATACCTGTAGAGGAGCCAACACACAGTTGTTAGCACAAGTTGACAGAGGAAAACAAAACACAGTGCATGAATGCAAATATGCGAGGGATACATTTTCCATACCTGAAGGATTTGCAATGAGAACATAGAACAAGCCTTTAACCCACGAATTCCAACCAACGACTAAGACAAAGGAGCGACCACATTAGGAACATAAGAATGAAAGAGGCAAATTGAATCATGGATAGAAGATGCTACCTACATTAAAGCTGAAGACCGGAGAGCACCATTGTTTCGAAACCTGAATGCATGCCAACCATTGAGTTTCACAAACAAGACAACCTCATACAAGAACCTGAGCTCGTGAAGCAAAGACCAGTTGAAACAATTGCAAAAAGAGCACAAAAATCTACTTACACAGGTGGCGGTAGAACCATTCTTGGTTGCCCAACAAGCTAGGGCCAAAGACTATCCAAAGAAGCATAAGAATCAAGCAAGTATAAGAGTCACACTGCCGGACCAGAAAACAAACCAAAAGGCATGCCCAGTAGTTGCAATGCAACTGCATACACAAGTAGTTGAACCACACCAGAGCAAACCCTCGGCGAGCAAATGCAAAATGGTTGAATGAGCGAGAGAGGAAGAGTTTTGGCGAAACGAGGAGCGGGAAACGTGACCTGAGGTTAGTACATAGTATTGATTGCAGACATAAATGCTACCTATCACTTTCCAGAAATATCCGAGAGCGATGGTAATCATAAACTAATCCACAGCTAAACCATACTTAAAATCATTTAATTATTGATTAGTCCGAACAGTGTTGGGCTGGTCCCATCAAAAAATAATATATCAATCAATTTCTTATTTACAAATATATATTTACATTAATTTAATTCAATCCATTTGTATTTATATATGTATTTGGTTGTTAATATTTAATATATAATTTAATTTAATTTAACAACATAGGTTTAAATTAAGATATTAAATGTTTGATCTTATAAAGCAAACCAATTACCATAGCAGTGATTGTCTCTATTGATAGTAAATTTGAAAAATAATTAATAACATAACCATAATTCATCATAATCTATACATTAGTTATAAAAATTAAATAAGTGGTAGATGTTTAAAGAAATATTTTCTAATATCTTTGATATGGTTAAAATTAAAAAGAAAAGAAAAAAAACATGAAAACTAATTAAATGATATATATATATAACAAAAATATATTATTAATAATAAGCAATATTTATTTATTATAATAAAAAATTAATAGAAATATAATTTACACATGTAAACATGGTAATATTTTTTATTAAATTGAAAATTAAAAAGGCATAACTAGTTTTGACATAAATTTTAACTTTTTATTTTTGACTATTATTTAAATTGGAGTAACCATATAGATTAAATGGCTCACAAATACATAAGACATCAAAATACTTATCTTATAATATATCTAACATTGCCAAATTTAAATATAAATATAAATAAAACTTAACTAAATAAGAACTTCATTATTATTAATACTATTATTATTGATTCTAAAAAAGATTAATATATGATTTAAACATACATATGTACATTTTAAAATACATGTAACAATATATTTAATGATGTAGATTAATCCCACTTGGCATTAAGATTTCTAGCCTATAAATAGACTTTGGTACAATACCATGGGACAATACAATGCCTCGCTAATAGCGAATGCTCCAAAATCCTTAACTCGTGTTCATATGATATATGTTTTTTTAATTAACCAATTTAATTAAAAATGAAGAAAATGCTTAACTACTTTTTCAATACCACATGCTTAAGAAACCTATAGCTCATTTCATATGACATTTTTTTAATTAATTAAATTAAAAGGGAAAAATGGTCATAACTATTTGGAGATAGATCTCAAATATCTCCAATTTTCTATTTTACATATTAAATATCTTAAAATTTTAATTGTTAATTTTTTCTTGAGTAATTTTGACACAATATGTAGTAAAAGATGTCATAAAATGACCATTTCATCTATTAGTTAAATTAGACAAAGTGAATCGACCATATATAGCATTCGTAGCCCTTGTTCAATTGTGGGAGCTCGTTCATACCTTTCAAAGTTCAATAATTAAACTAAGTCGCAAAGAACGACATCCATAACATCTATAGCCCTTGTTCAAATGTGGGAGCTGGTTCATACCTTTCAAATTTCAATAATTAAACTAAGCTGCAGGGAACACTAGCTATGTGGCCTTGTTAACACAATATGTCATTGAGTTTTAACGATATGCCATATACGTTATATGGTTACAAGAATGTTTTTAATATATGTTTTTTATAACATATTATTATAATGAAGGGGTACAACCTCTGCGGGCTTGACCCTGGGGTTGTGGACCCTTTGTAGTAAAGGGGTGCAACCTCCGCGGGCTCGACCCTGGGAGCTGTGGATCCCTTTGCTTTGTAAAGTGAAAAAAATACCACTACACCACAAATATTTAGGTTGCAAATGTTATAGTGTTGATTGTATTTAAGCTTAGTTTGTTCCTGCATATTTTTGTAAACAAAGTGGTTTTAGAGCTTGATTTTGCAACAACCAAAAGGAGGTTTGTGGTGGTATTTTGGAGGCCACTTCTTGGTAGCAAATATCTCACTTTGTAGTAAGATTTGGGAGGCATTTTGGTGTTGTAATAAAGCATTTGAAGCTTACTATTTGAATTAATAAATAGGCCACTCTTTTGGAGGAAGGATCTAGAAACATTGTAAGAACCCAAGGTTAAAAGTTCAGGTAATAAAGTTAATAAAGGAAAAATAAGAACAAGGTTATGGGACACATATTCCAAGTTGAATGTTGGGAAAAACATCCTAGTGGGTGTCACTTTAGTTTGTTATGGATAAGGAAATTAACAAAAGAAAATAGGCATTAATTGACATTTATTTATGTAAAATAAAGGAAAGTAGGAGAAAAGGGAGATGAAAGGTCACAGGTTTGCATGCGAGAGAAATTTAAGGAAAAATAGAAGAAATTGAAGAAAATAGAGGTCTCAATGATAAAAAGGCTTATGAGCATCAATTCACAACTTTTTGTCAGTTGGGATTTGTAATTACTTCAAGATAGAGAAGAGCACCAAGAGGAGAAAGCAAGCAAGCAAACAAAGGAAAGCAAAGGAAGGACAAGGAAAGAAAAGTAAAAGCAAGGAAGGTTGGATCAAGCAACTTTAAGAGGAAGAATTGCAGGTAACAGGTGACATGTTTGATTTCCTAGTTTGTTTGTGAATGCATGGTACATGCGTTTGTGTATTTTGTTTTCTTACTATCATTGGCGTGGTTTTTTCCAAGTGTGACAGTGGTTTCATCCTTGCCTTACCATTTCCAGATAGCCATGGTGTGATGGGATTATTTTATGGTTGAGTTTTTGATTGCTGGAAGGTTTTGGAACTGTGTGAGGCGGTCTCAGGAAAATTCCCAAGGTTGGGGGTGGAAGTGGTTTAATCTCTGGGAATTCCTTGACAGGTGGGTGGAGACAGGAAAATTCCTCAAAGTATTGGTGAAGAAACTATGAGGCATCCAAGCTTGTTTTGGGCTTAGTGATCTCTTGACTGGTTTGGGTGGGATCGTGGTAGCCTTAGGGTGGAGGTGGTTTAATCTTTAGGAAGCCCTAGTTGTTTATGTTTTGAGATATCACATTCATGCTTGAAATGTGACACGGGGGTGATTGGCTAAAAGAAAGATTTGGTTCAGCTCAATCTATGGTTAAGTGGTATGTGGAAGCCCCTGACTTGGTTGGATTTTTCATCAAGTAATAAGATTTATTTTTCCTATTGTATTCTATGAGCATTTGTACATGTTATTATGTTGATTTGATGATTGTTATGGCATGGTTAGTAATATGGTTATATGTTGGTTAAAAGCATGGATCTGTAATGTGCTCTACTATGGCTTTGTTCAAGATTTGATAAGTATTTGATGGTTAATGAATGTATGAGTTAACAAGTGTTATTGCAGCTATTGTGAGAGACCCTAGACCTTCTTGGTGATTCTCAGATAATTTTTAGACTCCTATGATCAGATATGCATTTATGACCTGTAACTTACATGTTCACTATGTGTTTGACGAAATGAGTGTCATGGTTAGGCTTGGTTAGGTCAAGTCCTTGATCAATTTTTGTATGATTAGCATTTTATTCAAGTCTTTTATCATTAAGGAAAGTCTTAAGAAATTTTTGGCAGTGGTCTGGAGGTAGGCCTGAAAAGGTGGCACAAATCTCGGGACCTCATGCTCAGACCTGGAGGAATCAGGCTATAATGCATGGATGCAATGTTGTGCATGCAGTTGGAGGCATATAACAACATGCATGCCTTGTTGTGGGTGTGGTTATGGGCCCAGGGTAGTGAAACAGGGCCTTAGCTCAAGGATTGGCCACATGGAGTGGTTATTTGGCCCCTGAGTGTCCTGTAGTCCCTAGAGGATGTCAGAAAAGTTTTAGTTTATAGGCCCCACTTCCTTAACTGGAATTTGGTGTAGTGCCCACTCTAGTTTCCTGACCTTAATATGACATTATCTTAGATACTTTAGTCTTTGAGGAACTCAGGTTAAGGATCCAGAAACATGTCTCTATTATTAGTGAATGTAATGGTTATGCATGTTCTCTATTGATATTATGATGATTGTGCTATAAATGGTTATGTTTGTTATCTATTTGATGTTATGATAATGATAGCCATGATGGATGTGTCCCCTATGTTACCTATTTTCTTTAGTTCAGGCTTACAATGGACAATGATGTGAATGACTAGGAATTGTCAATGATGCTATTATGTAAACCTTGTTACTGATGATTATTGAGTATGGCCGGAAACCATCAGAGGCACTCGCATATGACAAGTTGATGACAACTAGTTTGATGAAAATTCATATTATTTTATCTTTGAAAGTCTAAGTCGATCTTGAAATCTGCCATATATGTTTAATTATATTCTGATGATATGTTAATGGTTGCAGGCACAGATTAGTTGCTTGACCGAATGACTCACATATGGGTGATGGGGTTGTACAGGTGGATGGAACTACATGGGAGGGGTGGGACAGAGTCCCTGATCTCAACCACTAGCACTCCCGCCATGACTTGGCTGGAAGGGTTCAAATACCTTCACCTTGAAGATCACGGTGCCATGAGGGCAGGTCCCAAAGTTGGGTCGCTCATGAGGAGCTTACCGGGGGGTGCGCATCAAGGCGGATTCCTTGATCCCCGACACCATTAGTCTCACTATAGCAGGCAACACAAGAGATGATAGTGGTCTATGACGTTGCACTATACTTTCCCCTCGTAGTCACTGGATGCTTGAAGGGCAAGTTGTGTGGCACCCTTGGAACTTCAGGGGAATTTCTTGAAGGGCACGACCAACTTGGCACCCTTGGCATCACAAAT